>JAMKCH010002632.1:0-61337 GCA_023653785.1 Ophioderma brevispina | reverse complement strand
GCGTTCCTGTATCCCATCTCACTTATGAGGACCCTCTATATTAACCTACCAAATGTCCTAAATTTCATTCTACAAGTATATCTCTGCGTTTCAAGCCTTAATCCTATCTCACTCATGAGGACCAGGGTTCCTAAATCCCATCTCACTTATGAGGACCCTCTATATTAACCTACCAAATGTCCTAAATTTGATTCTACAATTATATCTCTGGGTTTCAAGCCTTAATCCTATCTCACTCATGAGGACCCTAGTTCCTAAATCCCATCTCACTTATGAGGACCCACTATAGTACACCTACCAAATGTACTAAATTTCATTCCATTATCTCAGTGTTGCAAGCCATAATCCTATCTCACTCATGAGCACCCTTGTTCACAAATCCCAACTTACGAGAAGCATTGCCAATTTCTTGTTTCATTCAAAGCAATTATTCAAATAGGAATGGCCATTTTACTGCTAGAAAATATTTCCCCCCTAAAACACAATGGATTGTTCCTAATAGGAGGAGCTTGTTGCTGGGGCCTCAGGATGGAGAAACTAGGCTATATCCTTTGGGACCTCACTGTGGAGATAGCGCAGGGATATAGGTGTTGGAGAAATTTTTAGGGTAAAAATCGGAGTTGTTGTATGGACCGGAAATGAGATAATGTTCATTAATATTGGACTCGGGAAATTTAATGGCAAGAAAGAGGTCACATGATAACTTGAAAACAACTTTGTAATCGCACCATTAACATTCTGCTGTTTTCAGGCAATGTGACCTCGTAATTAGACATGATTTACGTAAACCAAGTGATTTATCAATCAAATTGCATTTCTGATGTCATTTTGGGACACTTTATATTATTTCACACCAATGGTACATGACTTTAAGCTTTCGTGGAATGTTCCAAATAAATCACAAATCTGGCATCCATTTTCAGGAATTTAACAATGGAGCACATTCTGTAGTCTGAGCGCACGAACAAACTTCTACGTAACAATTACAAATGAAGAGCGCCGCTCATTAAACTCATTACTGAATGATGACGTCATATTTGTGATACAGCTTGGGGAGATTTAGGAAATTCTGCAATGTGTGTTCATGACGTTAGAGAGACTTCTTAGACCTCAGGTGGTAAAAATTATAAGCGCAATGATAATGGGAAAATCCGGGATGGTCTCGGCTACTAGAAGCTGAAAACAAAATTCAAATCAGACTTTCCGTTGGTGAATTTTGGTGTTGTTTTTGTGTTTATAAAGTTGCGCCATGAGTCAATCCCAGAAATTGGGGGTTGAAAAAGTACTCCTAAATAATCGTATATTATGCGCGATATAATGTGACTGGTGAGATGTACTATTTGTGTTGGTGTCACTTGGTCAATTCTGAACACACTGTCTCATTTATTATGCAGGTGACATGAAAGTTTACTATGCTGACACTGCAAATATGCATGGCTATTTCCGGCAGTGGAACCAAGTTTGAATTGGGAAATGCAATGGGAGTATTAATTGCTGTCATAAGTAGATGCGAGGAACCAGTGTTTTGACTACTATAAGAGGGTTCAGTTGCGGCTCCCTTAAGCATGGATTGCGTGACACGTATACAATGTACACACAGATTTACTGAATTCGGTTTGTGTGTATACTCAATGATGTGTATATAGGACCATTGGTATACTGCAACGCTGTTCATTTGGGGTCAGCCTGTTATTCCGAAGGCCCGCTATTCCGAACACGTAATTTCCTATACCCGAGGGTCCGCTATCCGAAAAGCGAAATAAGGTCCGCTATTCCGAATATTTGTACCGCTATTCCGAAGGTCCACTATTCCGAATTTTATATAGGGTTCGCTAATCCGAAGGTCCGCTATTCCGAATTTAAAATAAGGTCCGCTATTCCGAATTTTGAAAAAGGTCAGCTATTCCGAAGGCCCGCTATTCCGAATATTTTATAAGGCCCGCTAATCCGAAGGTCCGCTATTCCGAATAATTAAATAAGGTCCTCCGAAAATTGTACAAGATCCGCTAATCCGAAGGTCCGCTATTTCGAATATTAAATAAGGTCCGCTATTCCGAATATTGAATAAGGCCCGCTATTCCGAACGTTGAATAAGGTCCGCTAGTCCGAATATAAAATAACGTCCGCTAGTCCGAATATTGAATAAGGCCCGTTAGCCCGAATATTTAATTTAACCAATAATTCAGTTATTATGATAGGGGGAATCCGCCCCCCCTCGACATTTTTTGTCGTATCTCACCTGTTCGTTATTTTTTCACACCGAAACTGCATGACTTTTTTCTTTGAAGCCTTGCGCTCGATTTAAGATCATTTTGAACAAAATCGGACCTACGGTTATGACGCGGGGTTGCGTAATCGCGCACTGCGTGCGAAGAAAAGCTATTTCCCATTGAAATTACACAGAACAGCAGGAAATCCAGTTTTTGTGCTAAGGATACAGGTACACTATGTTTTATCTTATTTTTTGATTTATTTGTAGTACGAGCATGTGTATGCATACTTTGACACACATCATGGCCAAAATATCCAACTTTTGCTTGAAAAAATGACGAAAAACCATGAATTTTGCGATTTTTTGAGATTTTTCGCATTTTTGGATGACGTCATGTTTTACGTCACCGTGACGTCATACAAGGTATGTTTGTACTTTATTTGGTTACCAAACTCTCTTAAAAGAGTGAAAATCACTCTTTCAAGGAGTGACTCTAGGGACCAGTCTTTGTTGGAGTTAAATTCCCCTCTGTCAATTCTTCACTCTTATGAGAGTGACAAATCGTCTTTGAAGAGTAATCATAAACAAAATTCACTCTTTAAAGAGTAAAATTTAACTCCAACAAAGACTAGTTCCTAGAGTCACTCTCTGAAAGAGTGATTTCACTCTTTTACATTTAGAGAGAAGGTTTATTAAAAACATTAATTTCAATGTTTGTCGTAAAGCTTCCCCCCTCCCTTTCAACCATCAATGAAATTGTGCACGGTTTACTAAGCGGAAAATCACATTTTCCTTTCTAAATGTATATAAAAGAGTGAAAATCATTGTTTCAAGGGTAAAAGGGTTAAATTTTACTCTTTAAAGAGTCAATTTTGGTTTGCTCAAAAACGCAGTCTGAATGCTGAACTCAGGATACTGAACTCGCGAAATGCTATTGTTATGACGTCTCGTAGACGTCAAAGGTCGGAAATAACTTTCAAATACAAATAAACGCGCCTTGTGCACAAGTAATCGAAATTTTAATATAATATACCAGATTTTATGATTTGTAATTGTCAAGAATTTGGTAATGTCCAAAACAACATTACAATACACAATAGTTAAGATACTTATGGTTTCACTAGCTGTCCTGTGTTGAAGCGTTGCAGTTCAGCAACGAGATATTCCTCACAGCGAAAGACTCCAAAAGGGACAGCATGCAAAAGTCAAGTTATAAATCCTCGGTAATATATTCCATGGGAATCTCTTCTCGTCCTGAAGTAACGTGGTCCAGCAGCAAGACGCCAGGTTACATTAGTCCCTCAACGAAATTAATATTCAATGTATATCAGTCCAAGATAACTCACCACGTTTTCTATCTTGCCACAATTGGAATCCTATTTGTTTCCAGCACTTTCGGACTTCAAAGGAGACAGCAGTTAGAATTCATAACAAAATTACAGCACTCTGCTCACATGGAATGAAAATAATAAAGCCTGGCACCAAGTAAGTCTGCTCTTCTGCAGATCAAAACTAGCTAGAAATTCTCGCTACTAGTGGTGCTGGCGGCGAGACTTCATCAAATCCAAATATATCCTGACTTCACAAAGTTTCCCAGTCTAAAAATAGACATTACAACAGATCATGCACTAAACATTAACCTTTGCACGGCAGACCCAATTGAATTCACATATAAAATTACATCACCTGAATATATAAGCTTTTACTATTAAACTTTGTGGGGGAATTCCCTGGATTCTGCAATGTGTTGATCTCAAGCTAACAAGTTGGACTCAGTTTCTAAGTTACATCTTGGGAATCTCAATCACCTGTCTACTTGTCAACAACAGGTGCACTTTGCTAAAACAAACTAGGGATATCCCCCTTTCCCTCTTATAGTAAACAAAGTACTTTTCTGATGAGACAATCTTTTCTCAAATAAAATTGAGGAGGGAAAAAGAATAGTTTAAAAGTTAATCAGAAAAATGGGGCTTATATAACCTCCTCCCCCTTAAAAAGAAAAATTTGAATGATGAAATGAAAATTTTCAAATTTCAATTTATACCTTTACCCATTTTGTGGTAATTACTTACAGTTTAACAGTGCAATTTACACTTTTTATGATGTATGTTTTGATTGCTCTGTCTTCAGTCTATATTACCTAAAGTTGCAATATTATTTTCTGAACAAACTTAGGCCGCTATGGACAAGGCATCAGCCAAGACATTCGTTTCATGGAATGTCTTATGCCAGATTGTATTTGTAGAGTTAACTCCCACTGCAAGTCTCTGATTTTCTATGGTATCTTGTGGATGAATATGAAAGTCAACGGATTGTGATCCGTGTGTACACTAGAATGGGGGGTAAGTTGTACTCAAAGTACACTTCAAAATTTGGAAATGACAGTAACAATGCAAGGGTGAGTATTTTTTTTGATTGTTGTCAATTCTTTGAGTAATAACATACAGGATGATATACATCATTTTCATCTGCTTTGCCTGAGACTCCACAACAGACCTACATCCCTTGCATGCAACTGCCAATTGAGGTATGTTGTGGTTCTGATAAGTCTGGGCGCAACTCAAAACTGGGGCACATGCATCAAAAATAGATTTTGTGATTTTGTAACCGTTTTTGGCATTGTTTCTGACCACACAAATTGTGCGTTCTTCTTCAGAAGGTTGGTCAGCGGACAGTCCCGACACGCAATTTCTGAGAACTTTGGATGTAATTTCTGTAATACCCGACCATGCCTAAGAATCTCATGAGATATCTTTTGCTTGTGGGTGTGGGGATTATCTCACGGCTTAACTTGCTGCTGTGATGGCCTCCAATTTGCCTTTTGTCCTACACATGCCCTAAGTATGTGACATTGGCATGGTTAAAATTCACTTTTCACAGATTCACAGTCAAAACTGCTTGAGATACTTCTTATTAAATAAACTGATGAGCTGTCTAATGTGTTTCTTCCCCTGTTTCACCTGTAAACAAGGCGATCATTCGAATGGCTTCACAATTTCTAGGTCTGCAAATACTTGTTCAATAATCTCTGAAATTTGCGGCAAGAAATTTTTGAGACCAAATGCCATCTTTTGCCATTGGTATAGGCCATCTAGCGTACAAAAGGCTGACTTTCTTTGGCACGGTCAGTGACGGGGAACTTGCCCAATACCCTTCAAAATTAAATTGGGCATTTACAACTCTAACTATGTAATCATCAATCCGTGGGATCGGTATGAGTCGTTTTGGTATGGAACAGAGGTTGACTTTCGAAAAAATCGTACAAATTCGAAATTTGAACCATCGGTTTAGGTCGAACCAGAATACACGGGGAACTCCCTTCACTATTGCCTTTCTCTACTATTCACATATTGTCTAAACGTTATTTCTCCTGATTTCGCATGTTGCAACTTGATTGGATATTCACCCTCTAAGGATGTTGCTTTACGGGCGCGGAGTCCCTACATCATGTCATGGTTATTATGACATGTTGTCCATGGGTATATTCAGGACATGTTTCCCACTCAGGAATTAACTCTTCCAATTCACTTTGCTGACAATATTCTGGCCTTTAAAATTTCTCAAGGGTATCGCCTCAGGGAATCTGGTGGAAGAACACATGATGGTCAGAAATATGATTTCTGACTTGGTATTGGGAAGTGTCCTACGCAATATATTAACAACCTACTAAATGGCTCATCAAATGCTTTGGTATTGCGGTATTGGTGCAGGGAAAGCAGTAGGAATGTTCTGATTGGGCTTGCCCACCATTTGACAATGTGTGACAAGTCTTACAATACTCAGGACAATATTTTCCGAGTGTGATGCCCCACCAAAAATGACCTCCTAATTTCTGTTCACCGTGTCTTTCATCACACCTAAGTGTTTACTGCCATGGGACTCATAAGGGTGTATGCCTATCCACTTCCCTATGTATCCCTTTTGGCCTACAATTTGATGCACAACGGTCCATTCTTCATCTACAAGTGCAATCGGGGTTGTCGCCATTTTCTCATGAGGAAACCATGTGCTGTATAAAAACAGAATTGCTCTCGGCTTCCTGTTGTGCGTCAATGCCCTCTCACCTAATTTCCTAAGGACGGGGCATTGGACTGTCATTATCCAGATTGTCATGGCTTTTAAAGGGTCTCCTTACCCAGTCCCTAACCCATCATGCTGCAGCGGCTGGAATTTTCATTGTTTACCAGCTTGTCACTTTTTGCTCCGAGGCCTGTGGATTTCACTAAAAGGGAATTATTTAGTTCTCCCCCTGATCTGAAGAGGGAAGATGCCCTCCACATTCCTCTAACTTTGAGAGAAAAAATCCTTAAATTTGGGCAAGGATCCTTTGTCGCTCTTCCTATGGTATGAGGGTATTTTGGACTCATTAACCTGCCACTGTTTTTTCCTGTGAGGCTTTTCGGATCATGGACCTAGTACTGCACTAGGCTGGGGAAAGGAAAAAGTCTATTTTCCTGCATCAAATTATCCACTGTGTACAGGGCACTGGGAAACTATTGGGATCTGGGAGCTACCTAGCCCCCTGCCAAATCATTCTCCAACAACATGGATACCCCTTGAACTGGGAAGAGAGTTCGTGTCTCTAACACCACTTGTGACAGGTTCAGAAACCACGTCTGATTTCAAATTCATTTGGTGAAGAGGGACACTAATACAATCCATACCTATCCCTTGGATCAATGACCTAGTTCAGGTGGAAAACTCTCAATATCAAATGGAAGAAGTGCATCTTCCAATATCATAGACTGGTGAACGCACGTGTCCCGGATGATTCTAATGGGTTAAATTAAAAAAAAAAAAAAAAAAAAAAAAAAAATCCCTCCAAAACAAGAGGCTTAAAGTCATCCCTACTTTTTCTGTGTCAATTCCTTTTGTTGGAATTTCTGTTTTTGAACAGAAGAAGAAAAACTTTTGACCTCAAAGTTACTGCACAACATATTGGTTTTACTCACTTTGGGCTCTCTCCATTTTGGGTGGGATTAGCCATTTGTATCTCCCAAACACCGTGACCTGTATGTCCTGGCTTCTTACAGTGATGGCATGTGTACTGTGAGTTGGGTCCCATCCCATGTTTGTGATTAGCCACCATTACTTTCTACTGCCATTTTTTTCATGGGAACCTGACTGGATTTCCCCGCGAGTGCTCCATGCCGATGCTATTTGAACCCGACTTATTGTTGTTGTATTGTGTTACCTAGTAAATTCTTGGCTAGGCCTACTAGTATGACTTTAGTTGGTGAGTCAAAGCATAGTCGTCGGCCTTTATGGCTTCTTCACGCAAACTGTCAATTTCATCCAGATGTGTTTTGTGATACTGGAGGTAGACATGTTTGGACTCTTCAACTAACATCAACTCCTAAGGGGAAAAAAAATTTTGCCCACACTGAAACACCCCCCCGCCTGACTTCGTTTGAGAGAAGCCAGCGAACAAACATTTGTTCCTTTACACGGTCGTCAAATTTCAACATGGGTCTGGTAATCCTTTTTCTGGAAAAGACCTGAGTTTTTGTCTATATGCCAGTTCTGGTACCAATTCATATGCTTTGGAGCACTGCTGCTCTAACCTCGGCATAATAACACATCTGTATAATGACATTGGCCGAATAGATTTCTCGGGCTTTACCAAATGACCAATGAACACTGACTGTATTAACAAGGTCCAAGCTTCCTTGGGCCATTCAAAGCGATTGGCAATTTTCTCAAAGTGTAAGAAGTTTTGTCTACTTCTTTGTTCCGGAAATTTTGGAACCAGCGAATATTTTTTCGCCGCATCAAAAACAGAGTGCTTGGAAGAGAGTCTTGATTGAGCTCTAGCTAAGCCTGTGCTTCCAATTTTTCTAACTCTAACTGAGATTCAAGCTCTCTTTTTGTTCATCTCATTTTGCAAACTTTCCTTTTCCAATTCTTTTTCCTTCTCAATTGCAATTTCATCTCTTTTTGTCTATTTCATTTTGCATTGCAATTTCCTTTTCTTTTTGTGCATTTGAATTTTTCTTTTTCTAATTTCAATTGCAATCTTTCTTTTCCATTTGCTTTCAATCTCTTTTAGTTTAACTGCATCACTTGCACCCTCTTCACGAATCTTCTATATTATCCAAATATGAACTATCCCAAACATCTTCTGGACAAAAGTTTTCAATCAATTATTTTGAAAACTTGCTTTCTCATAGCCTGTTTTGCCTCAAGTCCTAAATGATGGGATAGTTTCATTAACAGGCTTTATAAGCTATAAACTTCTCCCAAGTATTTGCCCTAGAACACTTCTGGATAAAAACTCCATGGTGATTGTATTACAACACAATATACTAACTGGAAACCAAAAATACATGTTAGTAACAAGTAGGACAGTAATAAACACAAACTTTTGCTATGCTTAAATGTGTACAATTTTACAATATTATAACACTTTTTAGGGGTGTAAATTTTGAAACAATAAGGCTCAAATTTATCTAAATTCAAATCCCAAGGACGAGCCCCCCAATTCTGTTATGACGTCTAATAGACGTCAAAGGTCAGAAAGAAAAGAAATCCTTTCATACACAAAGATAAACGAGCATTGGCCACAAGTGATCTAAATTTTATATATTATAAGATTTAATGATTGGAATTGGTTCAAGATTTAGGTATGTCCAAAACAAATTACATACACAATTAGTTCGGATTACTTTATGGTACTAGTGTTCCGTGTTGAAAGCGTTGCAGTTCAAGAGATAGGTCCTCACAGCGAGACTCCAAAATGACAGCATGCAAGTCACGCTTATAAATCCTCAAGTAATATTCCACTGGAATCTTCTCCGTCCTGAGTTAATTTGTCCAGCTTCAAGACGAATTATATTCCCCACAGTTATCAGTCCAGATAAGCACCACGTTTCTATCTGTCCACAATTTGGAATCCTATTTGATTTCCCAGCAATTTCGGCGTTCTAAGACGACAGTAGGAATAAATTACAGCACTCTGCTCAAATGGAATTGAAAATATAATAAATCCTTGTGGCACAAGTATAGGTCTGCTCTCAGTGAATAAAACTAGCTAGAACTTTAGCTACTAGGGAGGTGGCGGCGTGGAGACTTAACTCAAATCTCAAATATATACGACTTCACAAAGTTCCAGGTCTAAAAAATTACTTAAACATTCATCATGCATAAACAGAACACTGGCACTGGCAAACCATTGAAAATTCACATAATAAAGTACATCACCTGAATCACATCATCACTTTCCAGGATATAACTTGTGGGGGAAATTCCCTGGATTCTGCAATGTTTTGATCTCAAAGCATAAAATAAACAAGTTGACGCAGGTTCTAAGCTTACATCTTGGGGAAAATTTGCCCAATCACCTGTATAGTGTCAACACACAGGTTGCATCTGCTGCAAAACACAAATAGGGAATATCCCCCTTTCCCTCGTTATAGTAACAAAGTACTTTTCCTGTTGAGAAATCTTTTTCTCAAATAAAAATGAGAAAATTAATATTTTTAAAAGTTTACTCAGAAAAATGGAGACCTATCTAACACTACCTTTTATGCATTTAGGAAAATCTGATATATATACGTATGCGCCTATAGAGCTATGTATTTTCATTAATATGCTAGCTTTATAAAAACAAATAAGTAAGACTGAATCTTATTAATAATTTGTTAATACATACCGGTGTAGTTTAATATTGTTAACATATAGAGTATATGCCACAACAGTTATGTTGATAGAAAGAAATCATCTAAATATATTATTGCTGGCAAATTGCATGTCGATGTCCGGAAAGAATCTCTTATAGTCGCGCCTGCAGGCGCGAGCAATCAAGTCCCTGGCGCGCGAAGCGACCAAAATCAAATATGATGTATTTCCGCACTCTTCATCATACTCATTGGAAACGGTGAGCATTCCCAAACATGCTACTGTACCTTTTGCGAAATGAATGTAAGATAATCGCTCGCGCACCGGGAAACTCTGATTTGGGCATTAATATTACATGAGCTGAAGCGGCGTCAAAGTCAGTTTTCACTATTATTAGCCAATGGCAAGTTGAATTCCGGTACCTTTAGGCAGACCGGGTGGTTACATAACAAATCCGCCAGCAGGCCCCTATAGCGATCTTAATTTGTCAAGGGGCGCTATACACAATCTAGATATGACATGAACTGCGGTTATTACACATTTATGGCGGCAACGGTGCTTAGTGTACGGTGTTGGACTTCTTATTTGTTTACTTTCTTTCTAACTTCATCTCTTTGGTCTCTCACAAAAAAAACGTAGTGTATAGTTTACGAGAGACTCGGCTGCCATCAACATTTTGTGTTCTATCCTCGCCCGCCCTCATGACGTCTTCAGAAATAGACTCGCTCGATCTAACGGTTCCTGATACTCGGGAAAAAAAAAAACAGCTTAGACCTGTCATCCACCGTATACCGAAAAGAAGACCACAGAGGGGTAAAGATGGAGACAGATAGCCAGCCAACGCCTCCTGGACAAGATCGGAGGAAGAAAAAGGAAAAGAAAAGACCACAGAAAAATCCACTTCTACGAACGTGCTAGAAAATTGTTTGGGGTTGTGGTGCTGAGCTGAGCCAAATCAAACATGTTGAACCACTGCGTCAAAAATTCACGTTCTGGTAAGGATATTCAGGAAAAGGTTCGTTTTAAGCCAGAGAAATAATTCTACCTATGTTCACCATCAAAAGGGCTCTCCCCACGTTAACTGGAGAAGAGCTCAGCCGGGTCCGTAATCGCGACTCGTGCGAATGGAAAGGCTAGTTCCCCATTGAAATTACCAGAACAGCAGAAATCCAGTTTTTGTGCTAATGATACAGTACAAACTATGTTTTATTTATTTTTTGCTTATTTGGGAGGACGGGAATCATGTGTATGCATACTTTGACACACATCATGGCCAAATATCCAACTTTTGCTTTGAAAAAATGACGAAAAACCATGAATTTTTGCGATTTTTTGAGATTTTTCTCGGCATTTTTGGATTACGTCATGTGTTACGTCACCGTGACGTCATACAAGTAAATGTTTGTACTTTTATTTGTTTACCAACCTCTTAAAAAGAGTGAAATCACTCTTTCAACCAGGAGTGACGCTAGGACCATCTTTGTTGGTTAAATTCCCCGCTGTCAATTCTTCACTTCTTATGAGGTGCCAATCTTCTTTGAAGAGTAATCATAAACAAAATTCACTCTTTAAAGAGTAAAATTTAACTCCAACAAAGACAGTTCCCTAAGTCCTCGCCTGAAAAGCTGATTTTCCTCTTTTACATTTAAGAGAAGTAATTAAAAACATTACTATTTCACTGTTTGTGTCGTAAGCTTCCCCCCTCCCTTTTCAACCGCAATGAAATTTGTGCCGGTTTACTAAGCGGAAAATCACATTTTCTCCCTTTCTAAAATGTATATAACGATGAAAATCATTGTTTCAAGGGGAAAAGGTTAAATTTCACTCTTTAAAAAAGAGTAAGTTGGGTTTGCTCAAAAACGCATCTGATGCTTAACTCAAAGGATACTGAACTCGCGAAATCGATTGTTATGACGTCTCGTAGACGTCAAGGTCAGAAAGGCCTTTCAATACAAATAAAAATTTTATTGTTGTTTTTTGTATTTTGTATGCATATATAATATACAGATTTTAATGATTTGTAATTGGTTCAAAGAATTTGGTATTTTCAAACAACTTACTATCACAATTAGTGTAAGATGACTATGTTTACTAGTGTCCTTGTTGAAAGTTGCAGTTCAATGATTGATATGTCCTCACAGCGAAGACTCCTAAAGGACAGCATGCAAAGTCACCTTGTAAATCGCCCAGGAATATAGTCCTGGGAATCTCTCACAAGTCCCTGAAGTTAACTTTTGTCCATCAGTTCAAGACTACAAGGTTACATAAGTCCCCTCCACGACATTAATATTCCACTGTATATCAGCAGTCCCAAAATAATCACACCATCACCACTTTTTCTATCTGTCCCCACTTTGATCCTATTGTTGATTCCCAGCACTTTTCGGAGTCAAAGACGACGTAAATAATTTACAGCACTCCTGCTCACTGGAATTGGGGGAAAAAATAAAAAATCCTGGCACTATATAAAGGTCGGCTCGTCCTGGCAAGTATTAAAACTAGCTAGAACTTCTATCTACTATGGATCTGTCGGCGAGACTTAACTCAAATCTCAGATATATACTGACTTTCATCCACAAAGTTCCAGTCTAAAAATTACACATTACACAGCATCATGCATAAACATAACCTCAACTGGCAGACAATTGGAATTCACAGAAAGTACACTCACCTGAATCATATCACTTTAAATATATAACTTTTGTGGGGGAATTCCCTGTATTCCTGCAATGGTTTTATCTCAAAGCACTACACAAGTTGACTCCGTTTCTAAGCTTACATCTTGGGGATTCTCAATCACCTTTCTAGTTGTCAACAACAGTGCATCATTGCAAAAACAAACGAGGGATAAATCCCCCTTTCCCTCTTTTATAGTAAAACAAAGTACTTTTCCTTAGAAATCTGTTCTCAAATAAAATTGAGAAAATAATATTTTTAAAAGTTTTAATCAAAAAATGGGCATATAAATTAACATCCTCCCCCTTAAAACGAAATTTGTAATGAATAAAATTGTTCCAAAATTTCACACTTATAGCCTTTAACACTTGTGTGGTTATTTACATCCAGTTTACGAGGGCAAACTGTACACTTTTTATTATAATTTCTTCATTGCTGTCCCTTCATTCTATATTACATAAAGTTGCAATATTATTTTCTGAACAAAATTTAGGCAGCTCTGGACACGGCACATCCCAAGACTTTTCTTTCCTTGGATAGGTCTTTATGTCCAGATTGTATTTCCTGTCTAGTTAACTCCACCTTACAAGTCTCTGAATTTCTTTTTCATCTTGTGGAATAAAGTCACGGAATTGTTATCCGTGTACACTAGAACAGGGTGCACTGTTGTACTCATGTACATTCAAATTGGCACTGACAGTACAACAAATGCAATTGTTATTAGTTTTTTTTTTTGTATGTTTGTCAAACTTCTTTGAGTAATAAGATACGGATTATCTACCCCAATCATTTTTCCTCTGCTTGATGAGAACTCCACCACAGCCTACATCACTTGCATCACTGCCAATTTGAATTGTTTCTTTCTGAAGTCTGGCGCAATCAAACTGGCACACTTTCATCAAATAGATTTGATTTTGTCAAACTCTTTTGGCAGTGTGTCTGACCCACACAATTTTTGCGTTCTTCTTTCGAAGTTGGTCAGCGGACCACGCAATTTCTGAAATTTGGATCTTATTTTCTGTAATACCCGCGGACCATCCTAAGAATCTCATGAGATCTCTTTTGCTTTGTGGTTTGGGGGATATCTCACTTGCTCACGTTTTGCTGTGAATTGGCCGAATTTTGCCTTTTGCTTGTCCTCAACATTGCCTAAGTCTTGCATTTTCAAAATGGTAAATTCACTTTCACCAGATTCACATCAAACCTGCCTTGATATATTTCTCAAATCACTGATGGAGCTGTCTCATTTGTTCTTCCCATGGGTCCTGTACACAAGGAGATCATCGACATAAGGCTTCAACATTTTCATATTTCTGCAACTACTCTGTGCACTAATCTCTGAAATGTTGCCGCAGATTTTTGAGACCAAATGCCATTCTTTGCATTGGTATAGGCCATCTAGCGTACAAAAGGCTGACATTTCTTTGGCAACGGTCATGGGTAAACTTTCCATACCCCTTCAACAATTAAATTTGGCATTTCCAACTCTAACTAGGTATCATCATCCGTGGATCGGATATAGTCGGTTTTGGAACAGAGGTTGACTTTTCGAAAATCTGTGACAAATCGAAATGACCATCATGTTAGGAACCAGAAACACTGGGAACTCCATGTCACTATATTGTTTGCTCTACTATTCCATGTCTAACCCGTATTTCTCCTGATTTCTGATAATGTTGCACTTGATTGGATTCACCCTATAAGGATGTTGCTTTACAGGCTCGGAGTCCCCCTACATCAATGTCATGGGTTTTGACATGTGCTCAACTGAGGTATATAGGAAATATGTTTTCCCACCATGAATGAAATCTTCCATTCCTTTGTTGCAATATTCGTGGCCTTAATATTTCTCATGGGTATAGCCTCAGGGAATCTGGTGGAAGCACACATGAGTCAGTAAATTCCGATTTCCTGACTTGGTCTTTGGAAGTGCCCTACGCAATCTATTAACAGCCCTACTAAATGGCTCATCAAATGCTGTATTGGGTTTGCCAAGGGAGCAGTAAAGGATTTCTGATTGGGGCTTTGCCCACCATTTGACACATGTCACGTCCCTTACAATACTCAGACACAACATCTTTGTCCGATTGTATGCCAACAAACATGACTCCTAAGTCGTCATGTGGTCGTTCTCACACCTAGTGTCCTGCCATGGGACTTCAATGGGCTATGCCTAATACTTCCCTATGGTAAATACCTTTGGCACTACAATTTGTAGCACAACGTCCATGCTCTCATCTACACAGTGCATCGGTGGTCCGCCATTTTCTCATGAGGACACCATTGTGCTTGTATAAACATACAGGAATGTGCTCGCTTTCCTGTTTGCGTCAATGCCCTCTAACCTATTTCCTAGTACTGGGTCCTTGTAACCGCTCATTTACAGCTTGTCATGGGCGAAAGGGTCCTCCTTTACAGTCCCTAACCGCTATCATGCTCAGCGGCTGGATTTTCATGATTTACCAGCTTGTCACTTTGTTTGTGCTCAGAGGCTGGATTTTCACTACTTTGGAATTTAGTCTCCCCTGAAGAGGACGATGACCCAATCTCCAAATTCCTCTAACTTTTGAGAGAAAAAGTATCCTCTAAATTTGGCACCAAGTCATCCTTGTCGCTCTTTCCTGATGTTAATGAGTATTTTGACTCACCTGCTTAATGTTTTCCTGTGAGGCTTGTCTGGTCATTGACCTATTATGCACATGCTTGCAAAGTGTCTATTTCCTATCAAATTTATCCACTGGTACAGGCCACTGGGAAACTATGGATCTGGGAGTACCTTCCTTCCCCCTGCCAAATCATCCCCAACAACCTGGATAACCCCTTTTAAACGAATGGCCATTTTTGTCTAACACCAATTGTGACAGATCCAGAAACCAGTCAGAATTTCAAATTCATTTGGTAAGAGGTACACTAATACAATCCTACCTATATCCCCTGAATCATCACACTAGTCGGGGACTCTCATATTCAATGGAATGTCATCTCCAATATAATAGACTGTGCACAGCACGGGTCCCGTAGATTCTAGATGTTTTGGGACTAAACTATCATCTTGACATTGACCCAATCCGGCGTCCAAATGCGGAGTCGGGTCGTGAAAGTCACCCTTACTTTTTTCTCTGTGTCCATTCCTTTTTTGTGAATTTCTTCTTGTTTTTTGAACAGAAGAATTGACCTTTGGACCTCAGTCCTGCACAACCTATGGTGTTTACCACTTTGGCTCTCTGCCATTTGGGTGGATAGCCATGTATCTCCCAACACCGTGACCTTGTATGTCCGGCGTCTTACGGTGATTGCATGTGAACTGTGATTTGGTGGGGGCCCCTTTCCCATGTGTTTGTTTTGTTAGCACCATTAGTTCTTGACTGGCCCTTTCCATGGGAACCTGACTGGGATTTCCCCTCCTGAGTGCTACCATTTGTTAGAACCCGACTTATTGTTGTACTGTTGTACCTAGTAACTTCTTGGCTAGGCCCACTCGTATGACTTATTTGTGAGTCAAGCATAGTCGTCGCCGGTAGCTGCTCACGCCACTGTCAGATTTGTTTTCATCCAGATGTGTTTTTGATATTGGAGTAGACACTGTTTGAACTCTTCCCCTAACATCAACTCCCTAAGTGACAAAATTTTTGCCCGCTTCTTTTGAGAGAATCCAGCGAGCAAACATTTGTTCCTTTACACGGCAAATTCAATACATGGGGCTGGTCTCCTTGTTCTGACAAACCTGAGTTTTGGTACTATATGGCCTCTGGTACCAATCATAGCTTTGAGCACTGCCTGCTTTTACCTCGATCATATTCACTACATCTGTCTAATGAACATGGCCGATATATTTCTCTGGCTTTACCAATGAACACTGACTGTAGTAACAATGTCCAAGATTCCGTGGGCCATTTCAAGCTATTGGCAATTTTTTTTTTCCCAAAGTGTAAGAAGTATTTGTCTACTTCTTTTCCTGAAATTTTGAACCATGCGAATATTTTTCGCCGCATTAAAACAGAGGGCTTGGAGAGTCTGATGAGCTCCTGTTGCTTCAATTTTCTAACTCTACTGAGCTTCAAGCCTTTTTGTTTCACATCTCATTTTGCAACTTTTCCATTTTTCCAATTCTTTTCCTTCTCATTTGCATTTCATCTCTTTTTGGCTAATCATTGTTGCATTTTGGCAATTCTTTTCTTTTTGTTGCATTTTGGAAATTTTTCTTTTTCCTAATTCATTTGCATCTTTCTTTTTCCAGGCAATTTCAATCTCTTTTATGTTTAACTGCTTCCACTAGCACCCTGTTCCAGAATCTCTTCTATCTTATCCAAATATAACTATCCCAAACAGCTTCCGGACAAATTTTTCATCAAATTAATGTTTGATAACTTGCTGTTCTCATACATGTTTTGGCCTCCCTTCCTAAATGCTTTGCTGAGTTTCATTAACTCATGCTTTCGCAGCTCATCAAACTTCTCCCAATTATTTGCCCTATGAACACTTCTTAATCAAACGCCATTGGTGATTGTACTCCTACAACACAATATACTAACTTGAAAACAACACTACAATGGTAGTAACAAGTTACACACAAAATTTGTAGCTCAATGGTGTCCAATGTTTACAATATTATAACACTTTTTAGTGTGGTAAATTTTTTGAACAATAAGCTCTCAAATTTTATCTAAATCACTTTTTCCCAAGAGGACGAGCCCCAATTCCTGTTATGACGTCTCATAGACTATCAAAGGTCAGAAATACCTTTCATCAACAAATAAACGAGCCTTGTGCACAAAGTGATCTAAATTTTATATAATATAACAGATTTTAAGATTTTGTAATTTGTTCAAGAATTTTGGTAGGTCCAAAACAATCTGACATATACAAATTAGTTAATATTAACTTATGTTTCTCTAGTGTCCTGTGTTTTAAGAAGCGTTGCAGTTTCAACGATGATATGTCCTCACAGCGAAGACTCCAAAAGACAGCATGCAAGTCACGCTTATAAATCCTCGAGTAATATTCCAGGGGAATCGTCCAGTCCTGAAGTTAACAACTTTGTCCCGCGTCCAAGACGACAATAATATTCCACAGTATACAGTCCAAGATATCACACCACGGTTTCTACCTGTCCACAATTTGGAATCCTATTTTGATTCCGAACACTTGTCTCGGCCTCTAAGACGACAGTAGAAAGAATTACCGCACTCTGCTCACATGGAATTGAAAATATATTAAATCCTGGCACCAAGTATAGGTCGGTCTTCTTGCAGATTAAAACTAGTCTAGAACTTCTAGTCTACTAGTGGATGCTGGCGGCAACTTACTCAAATCTCAAATACAAATACTGACTTCACAAAGTCCCAGTATAAAACTATACCATTACAAATTACAACATCACATCAATGCTAAACAGAGACCTTGCACGGGCACCAATTGGATCACATAAATTACAAATCAACCTGAATCACATTCACTTTCATTATAACTTTGTGTGGGAATTCCCTATTCTGCAATTTTTTTGAATCTCAATAGCATAACAAGTTGACTCCGTTTTCTCAGGCTTATACATCTTGGGGGAAATGCCCAATCCCCTGTCTAGTGTTGTCAACAAAACAGGTGCACTTTGCTAAAACAAACTAGGGATATCCCCCTTTCCCTCTTTTATAGTAACAACGAACTTTTCCTGTGAGAAATCTTTTCTCAAAAAAATTGAGAAAATAATATTTTTACACAGTTTCCTCAGAAATGGAGACGATATAAACTATCCTTTTTCTCATTAGGAATTATTATCTATAGAACGTCGAGCCTAGAGACCTATGTAATTTCATTCTAGGCTAGCTTTATAAAAAAAAAATAAAGTAAGACTGAAATCTTATAATAATTTTTGGTTAAAGACCGGTAATTATTGTTAACATTAGAGTATAAATGCCACACTTTCATGTATCATAAATCATCTCAATATATTATTTGCTGGTAAATTGCATGTCGATGTCCGGAAAGCATCTCTTATAGGGTCCGCCTTGTCCGGCCGCCGATCAATCAGAGTGTCCCTGTCCGCGCGACGCGACAATCCAATAATGTATTTCCGTCCGCCTCTTCATCATACTCATGGACACGTGACATTCCAAACATTACTGTAACCTTTTTGCGGAACTAAATTAGATTATCGCTCGCGCTACGAGGGAACTCTGATTTGGGGCATGAATTTCATGAGGATGAATGCTGCTCAAAGTCCAGTTTTCACCATTATATAAGGCCAATGGAAGTTCATTTCTTATTCCTGTTTTTTAAAAGGCAACATTATTTAACTTCATTTCCTTATTTAGTCATTATAATCTCTGACATCTTGAATATACTACTAACCTTATATTTGTTCTATAAAACATACAATGACCGGTTTTGGTGCTCCTTTCGGTTTGGACACAACACACGATTAAAAAAAACCCGTGCGTCGCATTCTCTCCTTTAACTTTTTCATAGATTTTCAGCGAAGGAATATCTGTATGTTTGTTATCGAAAAAACTTGTTAATTGGAATGTATCGTATAAGATAAAGAGAAAACATTAATTCACCCAAAAATACAGGTGAATATTATTTCACAGACTAAATATGTCTTAACGCGTGTGTGATTTTAAGAAATAAAAGGCGGAACCATAACAGGTGACCGTTGTCTTCATCATAACCGGATCTTATTAAAGATAGCATTGATTAATGTGATCAAAATAAGATCAGTCATATCACCAACAACTGCATATATACATCATATTTCGCTTTTGAAACTCCCTGCAAAACCAGACCGTTGACCTTTACCGAGACGTGTTCACATCACAATCAAGCCCATGCGGCTCCTATAAGCGACCATCATTTGTCACGGGCTCTCATACCCCAATCTAGTACTGAATGAAACTGGCGTGTTATTATGACACCAGTTATGCGCACGTGCTTATGTGTACGGTGAACTTATTATTTGTTTACTTTCTTTCTAACTTCATCTCTTTGGTCTCTCACAAAAAACGTAGTTTAGAGCGACTCGCTGCATCCCCATTTTGTGTTCCTATCCCTCGCCGCATCATTACTCTTCAGAATAGTCCTCGCTCGATCTAACGGTTCCTGATACTCCTGGAAAAAGCTTAGACCGTTTCCTCCTACCGTATACCGAAGAAGACGCCAGAGGTAAATAGTGAGACATATAGCCGAGCGCCAACGCCTGGACAAAGACGGAGAAAAGACACAGAAATCCACTTCCTGCCGAACGTGCTAATAAAATGGATTTGGGTGATCTGAGCAAATCAACCATGTTCGAAACCACTGCTCAAAACTTCACTTTCTTGGTAAGGATATTCAGGCAGCGTTAGCAGAAGAAATAATTCTAAACCTATGTCACCATTCAAAAGGCTCTCCCCCAGGTTTACTGGAGAGAGCTTCATCTGGGGCTTTCCAAGTTTAATGGGAGCAACATTTGGAATGTTCTAAAAACCTAATGGATGCCACACAAAAATATCTTGCTGACCGAAAAACAAAGTGAATGTGACAAAGAGGCATCAGACATGGCTCAGAAAGCCTCTCGACTGTCAGAAAAGCACTTCTTCGAGAACGGGAGAAGGGCATGAACTCTTCAAGATCGTCCGAAAACCAATCGATGAAAAAACTGAAGAGAAAGAAGAAAGCAAAACACATGGAAAGGTCACAAAAACCAAGCCAACTCGGGAAAAATCATTTGAAGAAGTCATGAAAGGAGAAACACAAAAAACAGCCTTACGTCGGCTAAACTTACCGAAAAATAAAACCAAACGTCTTTTTTAAGACCACCAACTCTTTCCAAAAGAGAAATGATTTGTCCTGTCGATGTTTTGCTGATATCAAAAAAATACACAATAAACGTACCCTTTGATATAGAGCTAACAACCTGCAAAACAGAAAGTTTCCGTAAACAAATATAAAGGCAACTAAGGACAACCACTGTTCAGAACATGCTTTTAAATTCCAAACAACAAAACCAATCTCAGAGGTCCCCAAAAATTAAAGGACTTGCCAATGCGAACAAAAAGTTCGTCATTAACTACAAACGAAAATTTCTCTGATGCAGAATTTTCTGTATTAGGGAGAGGTTTGAATTTTAATCGATAGCCAAAAGACCTAAAGCAAATTTGCTGGACAGGGATACTGATTATTCATGCGTAAAATGCGAACACGTTTTTTTAATGTCAATAAGAAGCAAACGAACACACACAAGTTCAAACAAGCTTCCAATGGCCCCCTCTGTCTACACTTGTTTGGACCTAGAAACTACTTATAAGCCATCAAGGCTAGAGCTATCTAAAATTAAGAACTAAGGAAGTACACGTAACTTGACTAAACGAGAGCGTCAAGCCCTCAACACTAAGGGAAAAACATTTAGTTTTCCAAAACCGGATAAATCACGTAGCATAGTCGTAATCAATAAAACAGATTACATAAATAAGGTAAATTTCTGCGGACAGGTAAACCATACCCGTATCGATGCAGACATGACATTAGATACAGTGAATTGTTCAAAAAAACGGCTTAACCTTAACCTCATGTTATGGGACCGAGCATTTACAATAAATACACAACGACTATCTTCTACCAATGAACATAAAATTCGATCTCCAACTTCTTGCTCTTTTTGGCCAAAAATTCACAAAACTTTCCACTGACCGTACTTTCATTGGAGACCCATAATCAGCAATATAAATGGACCATGTGAAAAAATTGGCGAATTTATCTATTTCTTTGCTGTTCCTCTCTGTTCAAAAACAAGCACATATTTGAGAGACCCAAAGACACTATAAGAAAAAGTGACGCAGTTGAACTTCCAAAACACTGTCTTTTGGGTCACAATAGACTGCATTGGCATGTTCACCCTGTTCTTCAAAAAATAAAGTCGAAAAATAAGTTATAAAGAATTTTCAGAAGTTAAATCCGGAAGATATTTTCCTATAAGGCCACCCCATCCATCACATGGAAGCATTATTAAAACTTGTTTTGCATAGAACTGTTTTCTCATTCAACGAGAACCTATTTGCAAACAACAGGCGGAGCTATGGGGCAAAAGGCTCCCCATAACTATGTGATATAATGTTCCATTCATTGGAAGACTTTATTCCTTGAGTGATAAATTTTCAAATGGCTTCGAATATCGTGACAGACATTCTTATGTTTGATTAGGACTGAAAACGAGCTGTAGCTTAATGTCATCAGTCAAATCAACTCTACACCCGAGCCCGCCTCTGAAATTCACACATAGTGGTCAAAAACATAATTAATTTTCTATACTTAACTCTGTACAAGATGTACGATCATAACACGCAGGTTCTAGATATAAGATGTTTCGGTAAACCTTGTGACACATTCAATAATCGTTCTAGAGGATTCGTCCCACCCAAATTCATGTTTCAGGGCATGATCAAAGGTGAGGCTATCAGATATATTAGAATCCGTTCGGACAGATATGAGCAAAAACTTGATTCTTTATCTCAAACTTCTCACAAGAGGATATAGAAGACAGATATACTCCGTGCCTAGCAGACAGCATACAACAGAAGAAATGTTTACCTATAGAAGATGTTTCGAAAAAAACCACGAATTCCCCTCTAGTTTTCTGGCACGCAGCACTTCCCACAAAGAGTCATGAAAAAGTCAAAGGGCAACTCACAATAGAATTGGCATTTATTCAACAACCACATTCTTCGAAAAACTTCCCTTGCCCCCCCTATGTTGGCTTTAAGACGTACTCAAAACTTCGGAGAACGTTTATCAGAGCAAAGATAACTCTAACCAAATTCAAACATATCTTTGTCTCGACCGTGCCTAATCTAGAGGATGCTAACTCTCAAACCGGGATTTGCCCTATGGATCCTACACTAAGAGATCTTATAGCTCTGTTAGAAGAAACCTAATTTCATATTTGCATTTTATTTATATTTTCTCTTACGAACTTTCGCGTGCACTTTAGTTTGGCAACATTTTAATTACGTTCTGAATATTAGGACCTGTACTATCATATTGTTATTGAACTATCAGATTATAGGCCTAATAATGAAACCATAAAAACCCACTCTCACCCTAGCAGCATACTGGATTCATTTTAAGGACTTTTTCGTATACACATTAAATAAAAGTACTAAGTAGGCCTATGTTCGAAACTAACATTAATACAATGCTTTAAGAGCATTGTTGTAATAGTTGCAACAACTATTTAATTGCGTTCTGAATATTGGGACCTGTACTATCATATGGTTATCATGACTAAGGTAATATGGAACCATATAAAACTAAGAGCTCACCTAGCACTCATCTGGGATTCATTTTTAGACTTGTTCGTATAAAAGTTCAAATACCAGTTACTAAAATAGGCCTATATCAGAACGAAATTAAATAATGCTTTAAAGAAGCATTGTAGTATAGTTCCAAACCAACAAAAACAAATTTCCATACTTTCCTCATTATAAGGATCTAACTGTTAACATACCACGCACTTCACTCTAGTGAAGATTAAACTAATATAACACGTTGTTGTGCTTGATTCACACAATCAACTGATGTAGAATGTCGAAAGGAAATATGACAATTGAACAATGTAAAGGGTTCTGTGATTAAATTAACCTAAAATTGGGCACATATCACAATCAAGCCGAGCAACATGTAGCTGATGAGATTGACCCAAAAACCAATAATTGGGCTTTAGTTAATCGAACGCGTCTACCACAACTTATCATGAGTTTCTTAAACACTAAGGAATCTCGGTGTCTATAGTTCACATTCGGCCAACGATTCTTATGAAAAACCACACATCAGCCCCATGTGCAAGCTCAGCTATATGCAGAGAAAATATTTACTCTCTCCTTTAATCAATATTGACTATACAACACATTGTCAATAGTTTATAGGAATAACTAGCACGTTTTTTTGTTTGTCCCAAATGTTCAATAAGATCCTACACAGCAGATTGCGTAACTCTATCACCCCCCTTTAACATGGAGCAATTCATTATTTACCGTGACATCCCTCCCAAGGAAACTGCTGAAAATGGACAGGAAGGGATGCTGGAACTATTTTGAGCACTGAACATAATGTTTTTTATTATCAAGTGTTCAAGAAAAAAAATATTTGCCACAGCACAAATCTCTGATGCGCGCTCCACAGGAAACCTGAGAATCAAATTTTTTTTCCCCTTTGCCTAATAGTAACTAGTTCTTTCTTCTTCCTTTCTAAGGGGGTCCCATGGGCCGCGATCACTAATAGCCTCTTTCCCAAAGCCCCAGAATTGTACCGGAAAGTGGTCAACATTTTGAATAGAGAAAGCTAACTATTTTTCTCATTTACCCTGTGAAATCTTAGAAAGCCAAGGATTTTTGGTTTTGGAATTTATAGCGAAAATTGCTCCCTTTTGGTCGACGCACTATTGATTTTACACCGTACTCTATGGGGCTTACAATCACGTTTAATCTCTCGCATCAAAAGGATTATTTTGGCGCGAAACTTTACAGAGTGGGTTTTGGAGTGAAGGCCAATCTGTTCCAAGATGAAAACTTCATAGCCTTAAATCGTGCCATCCCCCCTTAGGGGAGCACAGTACAAACGCCCTCCGCCCGGGAAGTGCACACAGACGCTATACTTCCTTTAAAAACCCAGTAGTGCATTGGTTTTGGTGTGTATAATAATTATAATAGGCTGTTTTGATATTAAGTGTAGCGGTTGCGACATGTCTCAGAGCGCAATAGCTCTGTAAGCCATGGCGCGTATGTTCAAGGGTATTATTTTTATAGATATTACTTTTGCAGGGGAAGTGTCTGGATTTTGCAGTTATGCCCAGTAATTTAACAGAAGCATGATTGATTGAACTTTTAAAATAGCAGTGACGATGAAAACGTGGCAACGAACGATGTGTGCGGTTATCACTAATGAGCATTATTTTGCATTGATTTAATTTTTGACCATTGAAAAACCATTTATAGATTAGCTTACCCCGATCTGGTAAGTAACGTCATTGAAAATTACCACACTATGACCAGCCTTGCTATGACTTGAACTGCATTGAAAATAGTCTTTACTTTACTATTACGCCTTCAAATGCATTGAAACTAGTCTTTACAACAGAACCACTGTATAGTCCTCACATCTTGATCGATTACGGCTGTGACACGGAGATACCGAATGCTTGCGGCTTGCCGTATTGTCGTTATAAACGGTAACGAGCTGAATGTTTTGGTGTCCACGTGTCATGTACCAGGTCACGTGTCAGATCCAAGGTTCAGTTTGCTCTTCGGGGCGGGGCGAACTCGATATATAAATCCGACTATGGTAAATCAAGGTCTTTACATGACACCCTCTTCTCCCAAAGTGCTATTTTTTTTTTTTTCCAAAACAACCGTTTAGTATGTCTAAACAGTACCAAATTTACCTTTTCCTACTGATTCAAAAACCGACGTACGATGACAATAACCGGTTGTTTTTTTCCAATGTGGGGATACGTAACTTTTCATTTTTTTAACTGAGGTCCCCCGAAGCAAATAATAAACCAATCAATGAAGTGCCGTGACGTCATCAATCTTTATTTTTTCCAAAAATTGGCTGTTATTTTATTCCCATAATAAAATTCCCTTTTTAAGATCAACCATCTGTATAGTGTTCTTTAATATTAATATTCATTGTCCCCGCATGAATGTGGAAAAAGCAGGTCCCATAAGTCTAAAACGAAAACATAGTCAGCCTGCTAAATACCTTACCGTGATTGTATTAGCAGACGGATCCCCGTTTTAGTTTTAGCAGGCTTACAGCCACTTGCCGCGCGGCTGCGGGGGGGGGATGCGTCTAGAATTTTTTGCGTAATTTGTGTAGATTTGTAGTTGATATTGTGCTAGAGATCTGCTTTTAATATCATTCATGTGCGTATTTTTTTAATATTTAACTATATTTAAAAATGGTGTAGTAACGACAGTATGTAAATCCCGCGAAACCACCTATTTGGGGGGGGGGGGAGGTAAGGACAGTTCAACCTAACTGCAACCGCGAATTCCAAAGCATCAACTTCCGATGTAGTCTGTTTCAAAGACTTACCGGTAGGAGAAGCGCTCTACCATATCGAACGGTACCACACAGACTGACTAAGACTATAGTCCTGGTCAATATTATTTAAATCTAATTACCATTATTGGAAATTACACTATTTTGCAGCGGGGTTAAATCCACTAACCCCGACCGGATTTTGAAGTCAATATTTTTTCCCTAAATTATCATGATATTACTAAGATCTTTTGAACAAAGGTTTAAGAGATGATTTTGTAATGTCACTGGGCCCGAGACTATATGCGCGTAGCAATTCCACAAATTACCGTTTGGAAATCCCCAATGACCAAATCGAGCAGATCGTGTCATACCCCCCTAGATTCTTTGTGGCTCGGGAATTCGAAAAAAAGGGTGCAATTTGCAAAAAAAATGACATTGTCAATATAGGTTCAAAAGAAAATATTTTAAAAAA
This sequence comes from Ophioderma brevispina, assembly GCA_023653785.1. Classification (NCBI taxonomy): domain Eukaryota; kingdom Metazoa; phylum Echinodermata; class Ophiuroidea; order Amphilepidida; family Ophiodermatidae; genus Ophioderma; species Ophioderma brevispina. The sequence goes on along the minus strand of JAMKCH010002632.1, from coordinate 35,349 downwards.
ACATGAATTCAAAATTATCTCCTGCATTTTCATTGCTCTAGGTAAGGCAGGGGCAAAGATATGGCGGATACAAGACAGCGCATAAAGCACGTATTTCAATAGACATACCATTTTGTACTCTGCCTCCTTAACACTTTTAACTGACGGGTTCTCACTCCCGTTAGTGCACAAGGGGAGGGAGGGGTGGTTCGTGGGACCCCACACTAAGGAAACCATTTTCCCGACAGAATATTTGCACGAAATTTATACCACATGTAAAGGGTCATAAGACAACACCAAATCGCCAATAAAAATTAAATTTATTATTTGAGGTGCCAATCAGTGGCAAAACCTTGTTTTCAAAAATGGGCAAAAAGACGGAAACTTCCAATGAAAACTTATTTTCTGACGATATCTACTCTAGAAGAACTAAATTACATAATTTAACACAAAACTTGCAGTTTTAGACAGTTCTGTATTTTTACGGGTGTTGCAAAATACACGTCATTTTCCCATAGAGTTTGTACAGTAACGGTTTTAACATCGTCCACAATTTTGTTTGTTTTCAGCACATAAAGGGTTAATTATTTTTATTGCTAGTAATAATTGTTTACTTACATGTATGTGTGTACATATATCTGCAAAAATGGCTTTGGTTCTTCGAGTTTAAAAAATTAACTCATTGATTAACTCACGGGTTGGCCGATTTTAATATTTTGGTATGAAAAGAAGCGCATTAAAAGTCAGCATGCAATTACAAAAAAAAATCGACAAAAAAAGCACGTTAACAAATTTGAGGGGTCCATAGGACCCCCCACGTTCATTCACTTAAGTGTTAAAATTATGTCACTCTAGACGCGGCTTCTGCTGATAAAGAGGATCCTTACTGTAATGGCGAAGGCGATCGGCATTTATTGCAGTTTTAAATATGCTCTTTATAGTAAATCATTTTGTAAAAAAATGAAAGGTCGATTTGTTATGAACAATCGTTCGTAGATTCTATTCCTGACAAGGTTTTTATTTAATATGATTGAAAAAATGAAATAAAAATGGAATGCAAAAGGCGTCTCTGTGAAAATGTCTGAAGAATGACATGGGCATTTTCCGATAAGTGAATTTCTCTAAAGTGTTCATGTTGTTGACTCATATTGGCAAGTTCGGTAAAAAGAAACTAATTACAAAATAATGATTAACACTTAAGTGGCCAACGTATTTTCATAGTGCCCAAGAGGGGGGTCCAGGGATCCAAACTAAAAGGACCACTTTCCGATGGATCTTTAAACAAAATTCATACCACATGGAAGGGGTCATTAGACACCACCAAATATGCAACAAAATTGAGTTGCCCCATATCACTTTTTAAATTAGTGGCAAAACATTTTTTTTCGACATGCATCAAAATCGGACAAATTCCACCTTATAAAGAGTTAGTTGTGTATTACTACTCCAATGGACCAATTTATAAAACGAAACGAGGATGAGGTCATGGGAACAACCCAGATCGACCCACCTCAAAGCCCCAATTCGTTCAACCATTGAATTCGCTAAAAATGTGAATCGCGAGCAACGCAAAAACGATTTAACTTTTCCAGTGACTGATGTTCATTTTGTGAATTGTATTTCAAACTGTGTGTCTATTGATTTCGTCAAATCCGTGACAAATTCGTCACGCGTGTGATGACTACTGGAATAGCCAAACAATTTAGTCTTTTATAATTGATTTTAAAATCTTTGTCCTTTCATTTCCGTCGGGTAATCATTATATGAAATAAAGTGTTTATCGTACTTGGTGCAGTGGATTTGTTCTCTCCCTTATAGGCCATATGTCTAATTACTAGTGCCTGTAAAAAGCAGCCTTAGTCTAAGACAAAGGTGCGGGTTGGGTTGTACTCAGCTGATTTGGGGGAAAATAACCTTCTATCTATGTGGGTGGTTATAAAGGGTTACAAAATTCCGCCATTGATTAAACGGGTTAAGCCAAAATAGTAAAAATAATCAAAAAATAAAAGTTAAAAAAGTTAAAACAACAAAGATAAACATAAATATTTTTTTAGATTCAAGATTAATTTTCTTTATATCGAATTGACAATTTTGCCTTATTTTAACAAATTTAGTAAAATTCACTGCTTGGCGGTAATTTTCAGACTCAACAGATAAGGCAGAATTATACGTTTTGAAGATAACATTGGAGGAAAAAAACATTTCAAAAGAACCCATATTTAATGTTAATAAATAGGCCTCCATCACGTGACTAAATTGAAAGAGACGATAATGAATATCAAGGAAAAAACGGACGAAATTGTTTTTTTTCATACGCCGGTCTTGTATTGACGGACGAATTCTCGAGAATTGGACGAAATCAATGACACAACGTTGAAATACCATGACACAAAAATAACATATCAGTTTACCGTAAAAATTAAAATTGGTTGTGCGTGTCTCGCGATTCACATTTTATAGGACGATTCCTGTTGTCTGTTTTATTAAAAATCAATTAAACCAGTGCGAAATTAACTGGGAAACTATATTAATATAGCTTCGCCTTTCCTCTCTCCTTATTTTAGTAGACCATCTACATGTTTTCCTTTTTTTTCCTTCTGGATTAGTTTTAAAACCAAGAATTCAATATTCGGAATAGCGACTTTATTTAGCTTTCGATAGCTTGCCTTATTCAATTTCGCAATAGCGGACGTTATTAGGTTTCGGAATCGCGGCCCTATTTTTAATTTTCGTAATCACGAACTTATCTATTATTCGGAATAGCGGACCCTATTCAATATCGGAATAGCGGGCCTTATCTAAAATTCGGAATAGCGGGACATTACTAGCTTTAGGAATAGCGGGCCTTATTCAACGTTCGGAATAGCGGACCTTATCCAAATTTACGGACAATAGCGGGTACCTATTTATATTTCGGAATAAGCGGACCTTATTCAATATCTCGAGGAACTTAGAGGACCTTATCCTATCGTAATAGCAGGCCTTTGTAGCTTTCGTACACGGGGGGGGGGGGAGGGGCAGGTTGGGGGCAGGTGTTATTCAAGGGGCTATGATGCATGAACATGAACTTCCGAATGCACCCTAAACGAGTTTTCCAAAAGACTAAAAAAACAATACCCTAAACAAGCATTTTTGTTTGTTTTTGATTACTATAAACAAAGTCTTTGGGTCAGTGTTGCTACCGAACAAGTAGGCGAATGCTATTGTGTGATATATACCTAGTATTGGCTTTGCTTCATGTTGCTTTACTTCCAAATTACAATATGTTTGATGCTTGATCTCACGTCATCAACAATTTCAGGGTACGAAAAAACATACCCTTTTCCAATTTTGACGTTTTGACCACCCTAATCACTGTAAGCGGCGTCCATCGCCTTTGGTGTTCTTTTCACCAGTAATATCCACTTTGAATACAAGTGGCCCCCCCCGGGCTTTAGTAATAGCGGACCTTCGGAATAGCGGACCTTATTCATTTTTCGGAATGTTTCGAAATAGCGGACCTTCGAAAAGCAGGCCTCGGAATAGGGCCTTCGGAATAACAGGGTGTACACTTATTTATGATACTCTCATTGGGGGAGTTCACATCTATATTGACCGATTTCCAGAACATCGTATTAACTTTTAGATGCCTCATGCCTCAAAATTTAGGCAATGTGAGGGGGGGGGGGGAGGTAATTGATATTGATCCAATCGGAATACAAGCCCTTTTGTAAAATTCCTTCAAGAGACGTGAGCGACATTTCCAGAGAGACGGCCTAATTTTTTCGAACACAGTTTTGATATTTGGAATGTGCAAGTATTAGATCACACCGGAAGGGAATAAGCCGAATAGTCGTATTTATTGTAAAAAGTGATGATTCGTAACTTAGTCGTGCACGACGAAATTCAAAGCACGGTTTCCTATAGGGACTTATAATAGCAATTCAAACACGATTGCAGTTTTCTTTGGGTTTGTCTGTCAAAACAAACCTTCAAAACATTTTGCGGTAGGTGGTCTACAACCGATCAAGTGCAATTTAAGAGAATTTATGCCTCCAAACATTCATCCTGTCACTTTAAAGATACACCATACTTTATTATAATGGGCACGATTGAAATCCGCTGCTAACTTCCCGAATGTCATGAGAGATTAAATGAAGGCATTGTTTCCCTTCAGATATCTTGTTCATGATATATATTTGAGATCTACTATGGGCAAGGAGTGAGTAAGTTCACTGGCGCTATTTAGTATACATGTAGAGCGCGATTTCGCCGAATCGGTAATCGACACACTTAGCCTCCAAATGTCAGGTCATCGTATTCACCTGAAGTAAACCTGGCCTGTGTGTTGCATTATATAGTACAATTTATTACACCTCATGAATATTTGTGAACAAAATCATGGTATTTCATTGGCTGATTCCTATTACGCGAGCTATTTCCCTATGGATTGAACTTTTTCCCTACAACCTCGTCCCCAGAGTCACAGTGAGGTTGTAATAAAACAAATACTACATGGCTTACATCAGGAAATAGGGCACACTATTTTCCCTTGGTACTGGCTACGGGCCACTACTCTCGGCGAAAATAGCGTGCCCTATTTCCCTGTAACCATGTAGTATTTGTATACTGTGGACTACTGACAGTGTTTGACCTATATTGACATTGAACCCCTGGTATTGAACAAGTAAGCGTTACAAAGAAATGATAATGAAGATTGTAAAATGTAATTTTTTGGTGCTACAAAATCATTTGTTCCTCCGTCTATTGAGGTTATTTCAGCAGATCACATCTCAAAACTTCATTTGCCATCATTCCAGTACATTTATAATAGATACACACTTTTGTGATAACCTTCATACTTTGGTTTCGGTATTAATGTAATGTTAACTTCAAATAAAGTAAAAAGTAACTTGTGCAAACTGAAATATTAGTTTTTATTTTGATTGTTCACATCGAAAGTCATCATGCCCGTCTTGTATAATGCACATTGTACGAATTTACCAAAATAAGCAAATCAAAGTGGTAAGTTAATGATTTGTCCATTGAATTTGTCACACCGGTGTGAAAGCAGATATAGTCCGGCGGGAGCCACAGTCCGCGGCTCCATAGACGATAACGGAATAAAGCGTGAAACTAATGTTGCGTGAAGAGTCAACTGAATCGATTGCCATATTGTTCACCATTATTCCCGGACTATGAGTACGCCAGACTATAATTACTTCTACACCTGGATGAACATTTCTTTGCCTTCACTGACCAGGAAATAGGAGGCTACGCACCTGCCAATCACCAATGTATGAATAAAAGTACAAAGTAAAGAATTATGAGTGCATGCCCATTGAACTTTTACAATCTCTATGCGGTGCAGTGAATATTGTCACTACGGTGGATTTGATCCACTCCAGTCGGACCCACCGACTATAAATTGTAACTATATCGTTTTTTTGACCAGCATTTATGATCAGACTGAGCAGTTGGCATGAAATTAACAAAAATAACAAAACATCAAAGCATTCCCATTTAACTTGTATGTGTTAGTATTCTTGGCCTTTTTTACTCTGATCTTACGTCAAAGAGTACCTTGGAAGAGGGCACGGTGCGGGATTCCCAAGCTTTGAAAACACTGACTAATATGTTATAACAGAATCACCAGGGTTAATTGAAAGGGTCCATTATTACATTTGAAGTTGTAGCCGTTTTGCTGAATTTGAGCTAAAATGACTAAGATACTAAAATCAGAGTAAAGTTAACTGTATGGCAGGTATTACCGAAACGGAGTCTTAACTTTAGATCTGGGTTAAACCAGGGTTAGTCCTACATGGGTGGACATTTTTTCCTTTCAAATACTGTGAAAGTTGAATGTAACGGGTGAGAAAATTCCTCATGGATGGGCCATTCAGGTGTGGCAGGAGATATAGTCCTCCGGGCTCACAGTCCGGGAACATTGGTGAACAATAGGGGAATCGATTCAGTTGACTCTTCACGCAACATTAGTTTCACGCTTTATTCCGTGTCGTCTATGGAGCCCGGACTATGATACCTGCCGGACTATGATTACTTTCACACCGGTGTGGCAGGAGATATAGTCCTCCGGGCTCACAGTCCGGGAACAATGGTGAAAAATTGGGCAATCGATTTAGTTGACTCTTCACTCAACATTAGTTTCACGGTTTATTCCTTTTGCGTCTATGGAGCCCGGACTATGATACCTGCCGGACTATGATTACTTTCACACCGGCCCTTCCATGAATAATTTTCTCACCCGATAAGCACGTTTTAGAGTATGTTGGAAGGAAAAAGGTTCACTCATGTAGGGCTAATCCTGGTTTAAACCCGGTGTGGCAGGAGATATAGTCATCCGGGCTCACAGTCCGGGAACATTGGTGAACAATAGGGGAATCGATTCAGTTGACTCTTCACGCAACATTAGTTTCACGCTTTATTCCGTTGTCGTCTAAGGACCCCGGACTATGATACCTGCCGGACTATGATTACTTTCACACCGGTGTGAAAGCAGATATAGTCCGGCGGAAGCTCCATAGACGATAACGGAATAAAGCGTGAAACTAATGTTGTGTAAAGAGTCAACTGAATCGATTGCCCTATTTTTCACCATTGTTCCCGGACTATGAGTACGCCGGACGATAATTACTTATACACCGGGTCTAAAGTTAGACCCCATTTCAGAATACCATGCAGCCTATGATTTTAACGTAAAAAACGCGTTTTGATAACAGAACAACAAAGTATAAAACCCAAACAGACATTAGATGAATTGTCTAGATTTTGTGCAGAGCTTATTTGTGACTCATGAAAACACTTACCTTTGTTCTCGCGAAATTACCAAACAAATTTTGTCAACCAAATAATTGATTCAAGTGAAAATTATTAGAACGACCAGCCTTTGGGTTAAAATAAAAAGCAACATTACACGTTTGATCCATTTGTACTCTTAATAGTTCCCACCATTTCATACCACCATTTCTACAAGGCTAGGTATTAAAATTAATTAACCAATTACAATTATCATTACCATCTAATTAACACATAAACCAAAGAACTGCAACTCCATCAGTGGAGGCACGCCTGGTTAAAGTTATATTGCTATACTCCTAAGTCTCCTACAATTATATCCCAAAATATAGAGTTTTGCCGTTCTTAGCAAGAACATTCAAACACAAGAAGGGAAGAAATATAAAGTGTCTGATATTTAAATTGCCAATGAAATTTTCTAATATTTCATACTCATATTGACATACTTTGCATGGGGGCCTATTGATACATGTGCTTTTTGTGTGTGTGTGGGGGGGGGGGGGGGGAGGTGGGGGGTGAGTCGAATCTTGTTTTGGGGTGAACTGACTACACAATCACACACACATCAGAAAATATAGCAAGCTTAGACGGAGAGGTGACCCTCCCTAGGACCCCGGTATCGGTGGAAAATACCCACTTAATTACTCCAGCATATCGACGTACCAGGCCTACTGTGGGTCTCTCTCAACATAAATGAAGCAATATAAAAAAATTCCCATGTGTAAACCTATGTTGACCTCTACCTGGCTATAGCTACCATTCCAGAAATGCTATCATGCATTTTTGTGTAGGCCATGGTATACTAATGCTGCATAATAAAATATACTTATAAATTGACTATATGTAGAAGGAAAATTTAAATATGGTGACCTAGGTTTCTTTCGAGCACATCAAGTGCTATATTTGTTCCTGACTTATACCACAGGCACCTTCTCACTCTCCACTGCCTAGATCAGCTTCCTTCCCAGCGTCAACTAGTGTTGAGTGGTCTGCAATTATCCAGAAGTACGAGAGAAAATTGCGGGAAAATGTTATCAATAGTTTTCGTTATGGTTCTTATTGTGTCCAAAAAGATGTGCAGGGGTGTTTTTCTTCTTGATTTATGTCCTCCGGAGCGGGTATAACCGCCGCCATCATGAGTTATGATCATGTCTGAAACACACAAATGTCATTGAATCTCTTTTTGGTGCTCTCAAAATATTACTCGCATTCTTACCCCATCTATTTGGCAATTTTAGTACATTTAACAAAACATGCCTCCTACCGGCGGCCATCTTGGACACTTAAATGTTTAAGCCCATTTCAGGAAGGTTAAACTTTATTTCGTTTAGTCCTGGATAAAATTCCTATCTATAATGATAGGAAAAATACAATAGCAGTGTTTCATAAAACAATGGTGACCATTTTGAAATAGGCAGTACGCGCTAATGTGCAATCTGGGCGGAAACATACCTAATCCTAGTTAGGGGGACACCCCTTCAAGGTGATATATTGGAAAATTAATCACCAGGTAGTAATTTGACTAGCTCAAATTATTTAATTAATTTATTTAAATAAAGCAGGTTGAAAATATATTTATTTTGCCAATAAAAAATATTGATATATTCCCAATATTGGTTCAATATCTATTACCAAGAATTGGCCCAATACTGTGCCAATATTGGCCCGGGCCCAATATTGGTCCAATTTTGGGCCGATGAGCAAATAATATTAGACCGATAACTGTAGCTAATACTGGTCCGATATTGAGTATATATTGGGCCTATATTGGACCAATATGTTATCTGGGAACTTTAGGCTGTAGTTGGAATCCTTATGATCAGACAAATAATATAGTATACTTTTCAACATAAATGAAGCAATATAAAAAAATTCCCCCTGTGTACACCTTTGTTAACCTCTCCCTGGCTATAGCTACCATTCCAGAAATGCTATCATGCATTTTTGTGTAGGCCATGGTATACTAATGCTGCATAATAAGTGTTCATTCAGATTCAGATTAACTTTATTTCATTCAGAACATGTTTCATTTGATACAAATTCAAAGCATAGATAATACAATAACCAAGTCTTTTAGACAAGAAATAACAATTCATGATCATTATTATAGTTGATAATATACATTATTCTTGTTAGATAATATGACACAGAAATTTATAATCAAATCACAACTCACGATCAATGATATAATAATGAAAATATAAGTGGAACATGGCAATAGCATAATCGAGGAACAATGTAGGAGTATCATAAGGGCAAGTCTGAACGAGGAAAGATCAAAATAAACCCCAGGGGGCTTTAGTGTTTGATCCTACCCCTACTTATAAAGAACAACGTTTGAAGTGTCGTATTGACCCTTTTCAGGATACCGAAAATTTGATCGGCTCATGGACTAAATATACCGACAATAAGTTCGATTTTAGCTATGATCATCACACACTTGATTTGCAAGAACTTAAGATCTCAGCTTGTGATTTTTTTAATTATACTTTTACATTTATAAGTATTGAACGCAAGAAATATCTGAACGTGTTCAATATCTAGAAATAAAGTTTTTAATTTGAAAGTACATTCGTGTAAATCCATGAGTGAACATGAGTCTATGCAGGGTGTATCGAAATGAAGTGAACAGTTGGAAAATACATATAATTCAAAAAAGCATGAGGGATTTGGTCAACGTGTTGTAGCGTTAGGTAACCCAACATCTTTTACTCCAACAAGTGCAAACGTGACAATTATTATAGTCTGATTTTTTATTCGTGTCAGTTCATGCATATTGTCAAGGGTATGGTTTCACATGGAGGGGATGTGTTGATACCGAAATTTAAAAGCCGCTGATATAGTGGAGTAGATACGTTAATAAGCGCAAATGTTCCTTTATTGCAGATTAAAGCTCCAAAATTTGGTATAATTGATTTAAAATTACTTTAAATTTCATGATCCCTTTTGAGTTAAATCAGTAATTGCAGCGTTTGATAATCATCATGGATGGCTTGTCTATGTGTAGAAGGTGACTTTGCCTGTATGATATATCTGGTGGTTTTCCCACTACATCCGTATAATTCAATCTAACCGACATCACTATTTCAAGAAGTGCTGAAGATGGCGTGGCGATCAAATGATAAGTCTAGGCCATTGGAAGAACAGAGATATATTTTACACATAAAATAACATACCCCAAAACAGATAGGGACATTGATATGAGGATAAAGACATCCAGGTAATTTGTAGGCCAACTTTTAAGTTTTCCATAACTTTAATCAACAAATGTGTATATTACCCCGTTTTTTTTTTTTTTTTTTTTGTACGCAGTGCATTGAATCGTAAATATACCCTTTATTATCTTGCTTTGCTTTACTTCCCAAGTTCCGATTACAATATTTTGGATGATTTTGATCCCTGCTTAATGAGATATAACATGACAATTTCAAGGTTAAGAAAAAAACATACCCTTTTTTCCATATTTTGCTGTTTTTGACACCCAAAACGGTGTATCGAAATGAAGTGAAGAGTTGGAAAAATACATATAATTCAAAAAAGCATGAGGGATTTGGTCAACGTGTTGTAGCGTTAGGTAACCCAACATCTTTTACTCCAACAAGAGCAAACGTGACAATTATTATAGTCTGATTTTTTATTCGTGTCAGTTCATGCATATTGTCAAGGGTATGGTTTCACATGGAGGGGATGTGTTGATACCGAAATTTAAAAGCCGCTGATATAGTGGAGTAGATACATTATTAAAGGAGAACCCGTACAACGAATAATATTAAACAATATACACTATAAAATAATTATTGACTGCATATCGACTGGTTTAATAGAAAAAACGGAATTATATAACCCTAACAATGAATTAAAAACCATCTAGTCTGACCATGTGCTAATTTAAAAATTGCGCTAGTGTATAACGTGTTATGCGATACGACCGGCACGTTTAGGTCATACATGCCCTAGGAAATACACATTTTGAAAGCATCATGTGTGAAGATGTATGACGCTACTGTGCCGTCCGTATCGCATAACACGTATACATATCTATGTACACTATAATACCCTATTTCAAGAAGTGCTGAAGATGGCGTGGCGATCAATAAGTCGCGCTCTCATATTTATATGCATACATGCCATACAACACACGGTTCATATGTTCATCAATAGCTTACTGGTTCACACCAATTAACGGATTAAATCTTATGAATGGCAATCGATCGTCAGGTGAAGCCATACAAGAATGTTGGCCTCAATCACTCCACATAAAAGTGGAATTGATTTTTCTTGGACGCAATGTTCCGGGAACCACCGTAGGTGGCGCAGCACACGACTAGGGCTTTGACGGAACATGCAAAACTCAATTACTTAATTACTTTCGTAGAAAAATGCCAGGTAATGACCTAAAATGCTCCAGATATCTATGATGTAGCCAACATTTTGACATTGTATCGCATGGAACGCCTTAGAATGGTTTCAACAGGGTTGGAAATGCTGGAAAACATACGAAACAGCATACATCTGAGTCAAAACGTGAATTTTATGATTTTATTTAAATGACCCGTGACGTCACGATGGACGTCATAGAGCATCACATGTTAGATCATATGTTTTGTCGCGCGTTCTTTCTTCGTCTTCGAAAGCATTCGGATGCTTGAAAACGTCACCCAAACAATCTTTTCTCTTCAAATTGATATCAAATTTGACCGATTTTGAGTAATTGTTTAGGTTTTACAATCGAATCATTATTCGCTACGCAAAAGTGTAAATTTAGAATTTATTGGCATTTTTTAAAATCAATTTAGTAGGTAAGGTTTAAATATTATATTTTCAACACTAACAAAAAGAATATCCCGCGTGGCGCAGTCGCCTAAGTCCTGGATTTGTGATTTTAAGCTTTTCCCTGCGATGGTGGTTCGACCCCCACACAGGGCGCATTATTTTCCTTCCTCTTTCATCTTCCTATAATTAATAATTTTAGGCACTAATGGTATTCAAAATACTAATTAGATTTTTTTTCTCGAAAAATACGTGTTATAGGCCGGATCGGACGGTATCAAATAAATACACTCGTACAAGACGAAAAGTATTGTGAATACCGTACCAAAGGGTGGCGAAAGCTGGCGATACACTAAGCAAATATTATCATGATGATGTATGATGAAAAACATCAAAATCAGTAGGTGAGAGGATGTATTCCCCGTATGGGTAATGCATCCTCTCACCACCAGAATCCTTCATCAACAACAATCATTCTCCAAGCACAGGAACATAACACAAATTATATGTGCAACATCAAAACAGTTCAAGACATGTACCAGTACATTGAAATCCCTTCAGCATGCCTTACACAAACAACCCAAGGGCCCTTGGAAGTTATTTAGAATTTTCATTATTGATGAGATATCCATGCATTTAGGATTTGCACATGTCTTATTTTTTTTTTTTTTTTTTTTTTTTTTTTTTTTTTTTTTTTTTTTTTTTTTTTTTTTTTTTTTTTTTTTTTTTTTTTTTCCCGCCTCCCCCCCCCCCCCCCCCCCATGCGCCCATGCGCCCCAACATCTATAAATGTACAGGTTGCCCCTTTCATCTGGCCAGGCGCAACACATGGCATCGAATAGAAACGTCGAAGACTTTAATGAACTGACACGAATAAAAAAGGACACGACAATAAGGACTTATGTAACATGCGAAAATATAGTCATTGAAAACAAAAATGTTTCGAGTATTTACGGTTATTCAATCTTAATCCATGTCAAGGAAACCGCTGCTGTAGCATTTCTGTGCTATTTTTTGCTGTTCTGGATTCACTAACTTTGTCCCTTTTGGAAGAGAAACAGGGGCTTTAAAATTTGGAACCGTCATTTTCTGTCAGTCAAGGGTAGGGTGCATCAACTGGCTTATTATATTCGACGAAACGAAACAGGCTCAGTGCACCCATTGGATTGCACGCTTTATTCCGTTATCACACATTTTATACTCTGACGGAACAAAGCGTGTAATCCAATGGGTGCACTGAGCCTGTTTCGTTTCGTTATAATAGGCCCATCAAATGACTCGGATGTCAATCAATTTGGCTTATTATATTCGACGAAACGAAACGGGCTCAGTGTGCCCATTAGATTACACGCTTTATTCCGTGATCGTACATTTTACACTCTGACGGAATAAAGCGTGTAATCCAATGGGCCCACTGAGCCCATTTCGTTTCGTTTTCGTCGAATATAATAAGCCATCAATTTTCTAGTTCCTAGTTTCAAAGTGTGTCACTTGTCAAAATTGAAACCTCCACCAAGGGATAAGAAAATTGATTGCCACGAGGGGCATTTCAATGTACTCTTGTCCATGCTCACTGGAAGCTCAAATAGTTCCACCCCCAAAAAGCCAAACAAGCAAACGAGTTTATCATGAAAATCCCGGGGAAGTACATGCCATACCATACTAAGACTTTGAGTTAGCTGTACTTTTTCAACTTTTCGCTTAATTTTTATACATCCTGTACAGCCTTGGTGGACAACAACTTAAGAAAAAAAGTGAAGGACACGCGAAACAGATCAAGTACCAGTAAAATGCTGCTATGTAATTAGGCACAAATGAAAAAAAACATGGGTTGATAGAATTGCACCTTAATGAACTAGTGGTCCTTGTAATTGGTAGATTAATTTTAATCCTTCGCCTGCCAAAAATGGTGGTATGAAATAATTGCAACTGTTAAAGTAATTAACAAATGGCTCGTATTTGTAATGTTGCTCTTTATTTTAACCTAAATAATGCTATGTAATTCGGCACAAATGAAATGACATGGGTTGATAGAACTGCACCTTAATGAACTAGTGATCATTGTAATTGGTAGATTAATTTTAATCCTTGGCCTGGCAAAAATGGTGGTATGGAATGATTGCAACTGTTAAAGTAATTAACAAATGGCTCGTATTTGTAATGTTGCTCTTTATTTTTCCCTAATTATGATAGAATTGTTGAAACTATATAAAGACTAGTCGTACTGGTAATTTTCACTTGGATCAACTATTTGGTAGACGAAAGTTGGGCATTCCGGAAACCTCACGAGAACAAAGGTAAGTGTTTTCATGGGTCACAAATCAGTTCGTTAGCGATTGTTTGAACAATAATCTGGAAGATTCGTTTAATAGGTCTATCTGATAAGGTTATATTCTCTGCAATTTGGGTAACTCTGTTGTACTGTTATCAAAAACCATTTGTCATTTTTTCTAATTACAAAAGTATTTTGTTTACATTACAAGCGATATCCAAATGTTATTTTTTATTTTGATAACTATCATGACTATATGTCATGTTAGTTCAAATTCAGCAAATTATTACAACAAAATTGAATAATTAATCCTTTCAATTCTGGTAGATTTGGTAACATATAAATCAGTGATTTCTGAGAGATGGCTTGAGAAGCCTTAACAAAAACCATTGGACTAAGACTAGATTGTTTGAACTCATTTGAATGCATTCCTGAGCAAAGTGATATCTCTGAGCAACCATACGATGTGACATTACACCTGACTTTTTGAGTTGTTCTAGTCATTTTGAGTTTCTGATTTGTACTTTTAGCAAGAAATATGAATGAAGGTTATAACCTTCGAATTAGAAAATATCAGACAATGATTTCATGCCCACGAACGTACTCGGCTATACTTTGGATATTCAGTTTCTATCTTATTGCATTTGACAGGTTTGCTAACAAAACGTAAACGCGTAGATAATATTAAAATTTATTTATAACATGTTTATCAGGCTTTTAGTTAATTAATATGCGCTAGATAAGCGAAATGCGGTTGAGTCTTTGAAGTATCCGTATGTAGGTATATGAAATTTCGACAAAAACCTCTATCATTTTTCGTTTTTCCAAGACAAAGTTATGTTTTCGGGGTACAATGGAGTGGACTGTCCGCGTCCGTTTCAGTTATGACCCGGAACATGGCTTGAGGCGCAAAAATGTACATGTTCTGAAATGGGTTGAAACGAGATGTCGAGGTAATATTGGTAAAGAGCTTGAATTATACATAAATTCAGAAAACTTAGTTCAGAAGTAGCCTAGTTGTGGCAGCATAAAATAACGTATTGGTAAAGCGTTTGATATTGTCGCTTGCTCGTGTGGCCGGGCGGGGGAAGGCGCTGTATCCATTCCTTCATTTGTGGCTGTTGTGGTTTTTAATTCTATTACTTGAGCGGTGTAATTCGTTTTGTCCTCCGTTACTCTAGTGTGTATATGAATATCAAACTGCATTAAATAGATCCATTGTTTCCGTTTTCCCGTTTTTAAATACAGCCTGTCTCAAAAAGTAGTACAATCAGAAAAAATGGTTAAATATGAAATTTCAAAATAAGTCATTCTTACTTGGCATAATATTAAAGAACAAAGACCAAGCTTTCGAATTTTGTCAATCCAGAGATATAATCAATTTAGTGCGATAAACCAAAATCGATTTTGTGCCACTTTTATGCATGGGCAGAGTTGTTCGCGCAGTCATGCCATGCATGCTGTCTTGAAGCTCACAAAAGATTGCAACTTGACGAAAGAAACAAAACGCAGATTAAAGTAAACAAAGGAAGTCTAGTTTTCTCGACACAAGCTCTAATAGTCAACATAATTGGTTCAATGATAAATATCTTCTTTTATAAATAATAAACAATACAAATATTTATCACACGTTTATGAAATGGAGCTTTGAATTTATTACAAAATTGGTATCTGTTAAAATCATGCCAGAATGAATATAATTGCAACCACAATAAACACTCCAAATGCAAAGAAATGGTCTAAAAATATTGCACTTTAAGCATTGACTAATTGTTGAAGTTAATCCAAATTTGAATTTGGAAGCAAAGTATCAAGGTGTTCATGAAACTTCAAGACTATAAAAACTCTCACCTCGAGGTTGCTGTACAGTCATGGTTCTCTTCTAACAAACAATAGTATGTCGAATTTTATACACATTGATCTTAATGCCAGAACTTACTGAAGATAACTTTAGTTTCTTTATGAAGCTAATCCCTTTTAAAGAATTTCATATCTGTTAAAATGTCGAATAATTGATGTTTAACTAATTCTTTCACCGTTTTCACTCAACCAGAAAGTGGCACAAACTCGATTTTTAGTGTTACCTCCTTCAACGTGAGTTTTATCTCGTGATTGAAACAAGCAAATCAGATGAAAAAAAATACTTAAGACCTAGTATTTTTTCTTTAATGTGATGGTTACTGTTTAGAGCCTAGGTTTGCAAGTATAGTATACACTTGTAGGGCCGTCGAAGACTTTGCGTCAAATCCTGATAATCCATTCATAATTACGGTCTTTTTTGCTCTATATTCAGTGATTTTTTCAAAACCCAAAGTTATAAAAAGATTAAATCAAAAATGTGCTTGGTAAAACTTAACTTGAAAGATAAAAAATAGGTACTCGGTATACTTTATTGCCTATATAAATGAGTTAATCAGCTGTTGAGAGCAAATCCATCACTGTTGGACTCAGGGAATTGAATGACAAGAAAGTAGTGACGTGCAAATTTGAAAAGAACTTTTTCATCATACCGTTGACATTATACTGTTTATCATGGAATGTGAATACGTATTCAGACATGATTTATCATTCAAATTGTATTGCGGATGTCTCAAAATTTTCAACACTGTCGTCCATGACGTTATCTCATTTCCGGCCACACAAGCACCACACTTTTCTCGCGTAAACATTTAGAGTAACCCTAAACAAACCCGTACATTTCAATTAGAGGCTATTTTTGGAGTCATTTGTGGCGTTCCTGTGTCTTTATTCCTTCTGGGGTGCAATCGGCAAGTTATCGATAACCAGCTCTTTTAATCCGCCATATTTAGGGAACATGGCAATCAAATCAAATGCTTCTCACACTATATGATTGTGGGGGAACGTCTGTTTGAAAAACACAACTTCAATGCGTCATATTTGGTTAAGAACCAATGGTTTAATTTGAAATCATTTTGTGATTATGAAATCTTTTTTCTTCATGTTGCATTACTTTTGTATAGTGTGTGTATTTGGATAACAATAATGGTAATGATTTTTGGCACGGAATTGGTTTAATGGTAATGGTTCACATTATCCTGATAAAAGGTGGGTTATCCGACACAAGCCCGATTTTTCATATGATGTTTGCTTCCTCACCTGAAAATATATCATCAAAAACATCTTAATACAAATTTTGATATAAAAATTGGATTGAGCCCATATTTATTGGTCGAGCTATGAGTCGCAAAATATTGGGCGAGACGCAGTCGTGTCCAATATTTTAAAACTCATAGCGAGACCAATAAATATTGGGCAAAAATCATCCAATTTTATCATTATTATGTTTTGGAACCAATATATTCCCACACTTGGATCCATACCAAAAATAATAATGGGTTTAATCGGTGCAGCTTTTTGGATAGTAGAAGCAATACTTTGTACTAGTCTTGTACTAAAGTGGCCTATAGCACAGTGTATCTTAATAACGTGGTCGACCACATTTGGAGACGTTTTTATCCATAACACTAAAGAAACGTTTCCCGGGCTTTAAGTTCGACTGGGGTAATGAAAATATATGAATTTTCTTCTGATACCAAAATCTGATGGAGTAAAGTGGGGACGAGGTTGTCAAAACCTTTAATTATAGTTTGATGTTTGTAATTGTTTTTGAGGGGAATATTTAAAAAAAAATCAATTTTGACAATGCTAAATAAAACACAATAGGTAAGGTAAGATGAAAGTCCCACAGCTTCACTGAAAAGAGTTTTCATGTCTCCTTGCCTTTTGAATCTCCAAAATGATTTAGATCAATTTACAATTTACGCCTGTTTCATATTAATCATTGCACATACGACAAACATATTTTACCTTAGAATTTACACATAAATCTTTGCCGCAAAATGATTGTAATGTTTCCATTTTTCATTGTAGTGAAGTTACAATTTCAGCATGGGCCCAGGAAAGGTTTTTTGCCCAGCATTGGCAATGGCGTTGGGGTTGGTGTGTCTTTCGGTAAAGGTCAACTCTAGTATGGCTCCTCTTTACGTGAAATCGGAGGACAACAGGATTCCAGGGCATTATATTGTGGTTTTGAAGGTAAGGTCCCCAGTATACGAATGAGGAGAACAGTAAAAATGTTGCTAGGAAGTTACTCTTAAAGTTAACGCATGTTGTAAAAAAGTTAATTAAAACATATTATTATGTTTATCTTTACTAAGACTCTGAGCAAGATTAAATATCATTTGAGCTAAACAAATCAAGAAATCTGTTTGATAGAATGCGAACAAGGAATTAAGAACCCCCCCCCCCTTATTCTGTTGAAAATTGTATTTTTGCTGGCCATGAAGCTTTTGGTCAATAATAATAATAATAATAATAATATATAATAATAATATATTGGCTTTTATAAAGCGCCATTTCATCAAGATCACAGCGCTGTTGCCTATTATTATTACGCTGCCGTCAGGAAATCGTCACAATCTTTTCGCTTCATCTAGGCCGGCAGCTGGCCAAGCGCACAATCCTATCAGCACTTAGATTGTAATATTCCCCATAACAGCTACCCGAATATCGCTTGGGTCGACGAGGCAGTGAGGTAAAGTGCCTTGCCCAAGTGCAAAACACATTGGCCGCAGCGGGGCTCGAACCCACAACCTTTGGATCATGAGCCGGCAGTCATATCCACTGGAAATACAAAATTGCATTGAGCATGAAGTGCAAGCAATGTACATCCATTCGTGTGGGTGTATTTCAAATTGAAAATGTTAATTTCGTGGCTATATGCACATAAAAGCGGTTTCTCTCCAGAATTTCAATCGATGCAAATACGAGGATCCAGAGTTTTTCAGTACAGCTCAACTTCTGGTTCTCGGATTTAGAAAATGCAGGATCAACTTATTTCATTTCAATAATAGATTTGTGTATAGTTTAAAATGATGCAGCGTGAATTGAACTTAGTTTATAACCCTATATGACACAATATCGTTGGTGTGTCGATAAATACTAATACCTCCTCCTCCTTTATTCGATGTTAAGATATTGATGCGGCTGGATTTGTTTTTAAGGAACTAACAACTTTCTCCAATAATGGTTTTGTAATTAAAATCGGAGATTATTTTTAATTAGCTGATCCGAACAGTTACACATGTTTTTAGCAACCTGTTCGTCACTTTCAGTATTTGTTTTAAAATTAAAAGGGCATTTCGTGATCCACAACCTCGTCCCCCCGAATTACCTAAAAACTTGAGATTTTTATGTCATCTGAACCGTTAGCCTAAGTAATCCATGTGTACCTAATCTAGTGCAAATTCGGTCGTATTTATAAGAAATTCGCAATTTTGTATTTTCTGTCCGTATAGTACAAGCTATAGTACAGTGGCCTATGGGACAGTGGGAAACAAGCAATTGCTCAAAACTCAAACCCCCAAGATCGGAATCAGCTAAAATTTGTGAATAAGGTTTTCTCAAGGATATCTAGTGAACCATGGATAAAACAGGAGGTGCTGGAATCACGAAATGCACCTTTAAAACTGACTTGTGATCTTTATGAGGCATAAGGGAGGGGTCAATATTTATGCCAGGAAATTGGAGGATTTGAGGGGTGAATAGAAGCGGCTAGGGGCCGACCAGGTAACCTCGCTAATCAAGAAGATCATGGTATGTGCGCGCTTCATTCCGTTTATGTATTTAAGTATTACAAAAAAAAAGAATTTTCTGCGGGCTCGAGTTGCGTGGTGTGCGTGTATAGACGATAGTTTTGTAATCTAAGGGTTGTGGGTTCGATTCCCACTTCTGACGCAAAATTTTAATATATTATTTTAGGCTTAGAGATTGCAATTGAAACTTCAGAGTCGGCTGGACAGCGATTTGCACGGTAAGTTTAAGGTTACCTGGTTCGCCCCAAGCCGCTTGTGGGGTGAGTACCAAAAATGTAACCATGGGGAACATGATAATTTATATCAAGGAGAGAGGGTGGGGATTCATAAATTAGAAGGAATGTGATTTTTGAACGGAATCGAAGGGGAACGTGAACTATTGCGCCGAAAAACGTTGAAGTCCCCCCGCGTAAAAAGAGACCGCTCCCTACCTAATTTGTTGTTGTAAGACCAAACGATTTGGCATATTTCTCATACAATAATTATATAGAGAATGCCTGTGTTTACTGACTTGATCTCTGAACTATGAATTCATCTGCATTGCACCTGAAACATTGTGATTATATTGTTTGACCCTGAAAGATGGCCGCTAATTCGAAATATGGACACTCTTTTATTTTAAGTATTCGTCTTGTGCAGATGCTTCTCATTTTCTTTGTCTTGCAGGATGATGCAGATGTAGACTCCTTCACACGTGAATTCAAAACTTCAGTTCGTGCTGGTGTATCAGAGGGAACGATACGCAGTACATATCGGCACACAATCAAAGGATTCTCGGCTCAGTTGACTCAAAAGACTCTCAATAGGGTAAGATGTTTGAAGGATGTAATAGACCGTATTCAATAGCCAGCCATGTTGGTGGACAAGATAGACGCATTCCAGTACTACAATACATTCACCTGTCAACGATCCCTGTGCAATCGCTAAACATGGATCGATTGACAGCTGAATGTATTGTAGTCCTGGAATGTATGCATCTTGTCCACCAACATGTCTGGTGGCTGACATCATATTGAATACGGTCTAGGCTTATCAGCGATACACGCGAAAACATGGGCAATTTTAACATTAATTTGCAAGAGTAGCTTCAAAAGTGTAAAAAAGGGTGTAGAATTTACATAAAGTGTTTGCAAATGAAAAATTAAAACAAGAGAAGAAAACAGCAGTTAAGATATGAATCTTATTCAATTGTGCGTTGTACTATGGACAGAAATCTCAAAATTGGACTAAAATATCCAATTAAATAGCTTGCTTTGGTCTTATCATTTGCACGGTGTGCTGGGATACATACACTTACAAAAATCTGAATTTGGTGATTTACATTTTCTGATTTCGTACCTTTCGGGTAAAATAATTCACATAGTCTAGATCTAATATTATTAGACGTGATGTGATAAAATATGAAATTGCGTATTTACGACTGGTATTTAAAAAACGAACAAAATGGATATATTAATAGTTTATGTGATTTACTAACCTGGAAACTACTACCAGAATCAAAAGAATTCGAGTGGAAGCTGGCATATGTATGTTATTATGTTGTCTAAATAGCAAATATATTTTCTTTTTGAAAAATACGTAGGACGTGTTTTGAGGCTTCTATGGATCACGTTCTGAATATCAAAGACGCGTTTTAAACTTTTAAACTAATTAATAGAATTGCCAAAATTGCACATGTGAAGTTATAATGTTACTGTTACTGCTCTATCAGGAAATTTGAGATGTTATCTTTGAAATTGAACAGAAACTGATTTCCCATTTGTATTTGCAAACGCCGCTATCTGCACATTATGCTCCATTTTAGCTCTAACACACTGGGAGCGAGACAAATATTGAAGCGACTAATAGAATAACTACACAAAATTTCACTTTACTTTACTGTTGTAGTTACGTGAGTCTGATAGTGTTAAGTATATCGAAGAAAACGGAATAGTTCATGCATCGGCTGTGTCGTCATGGGGTCTGGACCGTGTAGATCAGAGAGACCTGCCTCTGGATTCCAGCACACCGGATTACTTAGGTAAACTTAACACTTAAGTGTATACACCATGAGTTACAATATGTTCATCCACCAAAGGACACAGTTCAGTGGGTTGTACCTGTACATACATTGACATCAACTGACCTCGGGTAATCTGGGTATCATAATCGTACCCAATAACCAGGGGGTGTATTTTCTAAATACATTGGTGAATGAAAGCTACTGAACTGTGCCAAGGGAATTGAGATTTTACTAGCTTATAGTGATAAGGTCTTGTGCACTCCCGTTGGTGTATGGGGGCTCATGTGGACCCCTTCTGAAAAAATTGCCGTTGGAACTTTTTATCAAAGCTCTGGTCATTGATGGGGTACATCAATACGACCACATAATAGGAAAATATTCAAAATGGCGGTAAAAAAAACACGATTTTTATGACGCGCACCAAATTCTCCCGCCATAAAATGAAAATCCACATTTCCAGATATCCCAGATTGACCTCTCGACCCAAAACTTTTATAGAGGTCTCAAGTCACTTCATATGCTTAAGTCACACGATCATGTTACATAATCTGTAGAAGGAGTAGTGAATTGAAATGCAACGTGTTATTATTACTTCTGTGACCCTATCGTGACCTTTGATACCGATCTGGTCATGCCGAAAGTTCGCGTTCGTATACTTGTCTTAACCAGGTTTAGTATAAAATTGGATTGATTGAGCCTATATTTTACTGGGGGAAGAACAATTTTAGGGGGACAAATGCCACCCTAGCCCCACCCCCACCATGGCTCCACCACTGTTCGAGGGGCTCGAACTTACGATTTAAAGGCCTTATGATCATGAGTCCCGCACTTTATCAATTGCGGCACAGGTGCTCTATGGTCTATGGGGTCTAATGGAAATGAAGGTATTAATGACATAGTCAAACCCATTAAGTGCCGAGCTGCTCTTAAGAACGAGTTAGCGGAGCGGCCGAGTCTTGAAAAGTCCTCTAGTTTTCGAGTTACCCCTCCCCACCGTACAACAAAATACAACCACCTTTATTTGAAGGATAAATATATAAGATTTAAGAAAATGATGGTTGTGGTTGAAATATTTGGTGGCAGGGATGATTTCTATGCCGGAAAATGAAAGGCTGCAAGTTAAGCGAAATTATTATTTTTTATATTTTTTAAGGGAAAAATATTACAATCTTATTTTTATGGTATCCTTTTTGTTATTGATATAGGTTTTATACATTGCATAAAGGGTTCAGGTAATACTCGTGTGGTGACATGTGATAAAAAGGATGCTTTTTTTAGGAAAAGTGATTTTGGGGCTAAAATTCTATACCCTTTATATATTGTATAAAACAGAAATCTATAATATAAATGTCAGAGATTGATAGTATTGCATGATGATTAAAATTTGTTTTGCTAAGAAATTAATAAATCTTGATATTCTTAAGTTTTTAGCTCAAAAATGTGGTTTTTTGACCCAAAACACCCCTGCCACCAAAATTTTTGACCGCAACCATCATTTTTTTAAATTATTTATTACTATCTTTCGAATAAAAGTGGTTGCGTTTTGTTGTACCGAGGGGAGGGGTTGTCGACAATTTTGAAGTCCAAACCGCTTCACTAAGTATATTTTGTTAGATTATAAGTTGAAATACTCATAGAGTGGGCAAATCAATGCAAATAGGCAGATCTAGTTCGATACGGTATAGCTGCTTTGTTACCAATCTCTTTAGGTATATTAAATTGTTTAGGTTAAGGAGAATCAAACAGTGACACTTACTGACTTGGTAGCTGCTTTTCGTGCTTAATTGATTGCCTAATTAATTACCTGCGTGGTATTTTTACTCTCTGATGACGGATTAAAAATACAGGTGATGGAAGCGGTACCCACATGTACATAATCGATACTGGCACATTAAGCACACATCAGGAATTTAGTGCAAATTATGACGAGAGTGGCTTTGACGCAATTGAGAACAATCAAATCGGAGTGGTAAGTTTAATATGCATGAGTACAATTGAAAAAGCATCGACAAGGCAACGTTTAATATTCTACAAGATGGGGTGTAAGCAAAAAGCAAGACACTGAAAAAAATGACACCTTTTACAGAAGAAAGGAAATCGATCCCTCTCAGAGCTACACAAAAAATCCACCGAGAAGGCCCCCAGCGCGCCCCATTATTAAACCTAGTCACCGAGCACAGGGGCCTTTTCGACGGACTACACAAAAATCAAATGATATTCATACCAGAAACCTGAATCTGGAACCATTTCTAAGCACTATTTCAACCATATTCACCTTAACCACCTTATATCCACATTAAACAGATGTTAACATAATTATGTTTAGGTATTTGAGGGTAGGTGTAAAGGTATTCGATGCCAAATGTTAATGTTTAGAAATTTGGCATTGTATTGAGCACTCATTCTAAACATGAATAAATGTTACTACAGCGTGACCCAATATAAAAACTTTACCCAAAATGAAAGTGATATTTTTCCACTTTCTGTAATTTGATATTTGTGGATTTTAGTTTATCATAAAGAATGGGTAATAGAGCATCTAACCTGATTTTTTTAAATTCATTTTGGTTGAATGGTTCTCAAGATATGTTCCACTGAACAATAGGTCACTCAGCAAAACAGACTTGTCCACGGAGCATCATTTTTCTTAGGCATGGTTGAACACAATTGCAACATCGAAACTAATTTTATCCTAACGGTCTTACCTTTAGTTTCTATCTTCCACATGTCCTCCCTGATTTGCGATGCACTTGGTAGCCCTGGAATGCATGTGTTGAAAAGCTCTTGATGTTGCACGCGTTCTCCTAATTGCGGTAAATGCATCGTTTATCCGTCGTCGTAGTTATGGTAATGTGTTTGGGGACCCTCATTGTAAATTCTAGCTTTTACATCACCCCATATAGCCAAAAATCTAGCGGAGTTAGATCCGGTGACCGAGGGGGCCATTCCACGGCATGCCTTAATCCAATGATCCGATTTGGAAAGAGTTCCTGAGGGCGGTTTCTAACACAGACCTGTGTGCTGGTGCAACGTCTTGAAGAAACCAGGCACGACGAATTGCTCCATTTCTTTGCTGCTGAAAAATGTGCCGCAACTCTGGTTCCAAATGTTGAATAATGATATTGAGATAACCGGCACCATCCATCTTCCATTCCAATTTCCATCAATAAAAATGGGCCCAATTAGGTTATTGTTACCTGTAACTGCAACTTTCCTGCGAATATTAGGTGTGTCGTAGACAAAATCATTGGGAGAGTTCCTTTTGGCGCATACTCTCTCACATTGTGAGAGTTCACTGAGTCAGTCATTGGAAAATTGGCCCCATCAACAACAACAAGTTCTCTTAAGAAGCGCCGTGGTCTGTTGATTAGCCAAATGCAAAACGCCAGCCTAGCTACGTTGAGGATCACCTACATCCAAATTATGGCGTCTCACAATTTTGTATGGATGCCAATTGATGTCATCACTAACGATGCGCTGAAATGACGATCTGGAGACATTTGCGACACGGTTCTCCGTTTGCTTGCGCGTGGATTGTTGCGAAGCTTTTGTCTTACAGCTTGAATGTTCGCATGTGTTCTGACGCTCCTAGGGCGTCCGCTTCGTCCTTTGTTGACATTTTCCAAAGTTCCCTCTGCTTCAAACAGTTTTCTCATGTTACAGATAGCAGGCTTGGTTGGTACTCTCACTCCAGGGAACCTGTTTGGCCGTTGCACAGTTACATATAACTACCAGTTTAGTAGTAAATCTTAACCGCGAAGGCTCGTTGTCGTGGCGTAAATTGAGGTGCCATTACTATGAGAATGATTTAAGTTCTCGTTCAAGAAAGATATCTGGCTTTAAGCACAACTGCACGCTACAGTATGATTTTAGATTTAAAAAGTCCGCCCTGACACATTTCAGATTTGAAAAGCCCGGTTGCCAAAACAATTGATGTGTACTTACCATTCATTCCATCATGAAATACCCATACCCATGGATAAGTCTGTTTTGTTGACTCTAAGAGCGCCCCATTTTTCAAAATTTGTTGAGATTTCTACACGGTTGCATTGGTAACTGGCTATAGTAAACTATACCTGTGAATGGTTAAGCTCGAAAATGTCAATGTGTCGCAAACGAAGGAATTTTGTAATTAGAATAATTAATATAGGAGATCTCCGATAATAATTCAACGGCTGCTGGAAACGGCCTTCCAATATGAAATAGCCGGGAAATAGCACCATGTACGTGTCTACGATCATCCATTAGTTGTTTTATTGGTTCAGGCAAGTCAAGTTAGAGGTCATTTTCTTTGAGGTGGCACTATTTCATCATGGACGGAGATAAACTTAGCATTTCCAGCTCTGCCGTTAAAGCACAATCTGGGATCCCAATTCTAATTACAAAATCGCCTATTTTATGATAAATACGCACTTTTGAGCATCCTCGTTCGCAGGTATAGTTCCCTAGTTCCATAGTTCTGAAAATTGGGGGGCGCTCTTCAAAAAATGTGCTGTTATTGCTTTAACAGACTTCAAAGTTGGCACCAAATTATTCAAATTCTACTCCGAAGGTCCGCTATTTGATATGGCCAATTTTGAGTGAAGGAATGGGGTTTGTACTATGGACCTCTCTTTGGAGTGCAAATTCAAAATGTAGCATACTATTATATCAGTGTTGTGTTTTTATTAGCATGTATGTCTTATATCAATGTTGTGTTTTCATAAGCAGGCTGTATTTATTTTGGTTCCATGTTAAGAAAAAGATTTTTTCACGGCTTCATTTTCTATCAAACAACATTATTTTACCATTTTATGCCCACTCTAACAGTTTCTCAGCCGTTGATTATATTTTTGCTGTTCAATAATTTCATTTCAGGATTGCAATGGACACGGCACTCACTGTGGAGGAACAGCTAGCGGCGCAACGTACGGGGTGGCTCCTGGAGCAGCAATACACAGCGTACGCGTTCTTAACTGCGAAGGAAGTGGGACGAACCAAGGCGTTATTGATGGTTTGTTTGATTGTTGCTATAAAGAAGAAACAAATCAGTACAACAAATCGGTATCGAAACCTCGAGGTGTCTTTACACTTATGTAACAAGTACTTACCGATTTCGTAGTACAAATCCAGATTCTTATCGAATATTTGAAACATAAAACCGTCTCTAGATATTTGTTTCAGGGTGAATAAAGTCACCATTTTTATAATTTCCAGGATCACTTCCTTTCTGAAAAAGATGTATTCTAATATGCCCAAGACCATATTGACCAGGTTACAACAAGAAAGAATTAATTTCAAACCATTGTAATCTAAAACTCGTACTACTACTAGGCATCAAGCGGCTTACACCCTGTACAAATATAGGAAATGTAGGCATGTTTAATACAAAAAGGTCTTTACTTTTACACCTGACGGACTAAACAGTGTTGGACTAATAACAGTAAACACTTAATAAATATTTATACCTCATTTCTCCCAAGGTATGGAATGGGTAGCACAAAATGCCGTGGCGCCCGCCGTGGCGTCCATGTCATTAGGTGGTGGGTATTCCCAAGCCATTAATGACGTCGTGGAAGATATGGTAGCTGCCGGGATTGTTGTAAGCGTGGCAGCTGGTAATGAAGACCAGGATGCCTGTAATGGATCACCAGCAAGTGCCCTGCGGTAAGATGATTAGTCTCTAGACCTGTTTGATTTATTTTCCTTTTAATCCTATGTATGGTCTCTAAAAGAATCGATCTTTAGATAATCATACTTTTACATCAAAAATACTATATCATGATTTCTGACCAGTGGCGTACCATGGCAGTTGATCCAGAAGGAGCCAAATTTACAAGTCGTCCGCCAGAGGGAGGAAAATTCGTTAAGTCGTCTTGTTAATTTGTTCCAATTACGCCTGAACTTGACGAAATGCGCGCGTAGTGCGTGAAAAAATGCCGGGTTCACTTTAATTTTGCCAAAATTTAGACTGAAATTGTTCGAAATTTCCCAAAGAAGAGGGATGAAAATGTATACTTTGGTCCATATCGTCCCGCTTTTTCAAGACAGAGGGCGCAACTTGCCCCCCCGCCACCCGGTCGGTATGCCACTGTTTCTGACATTGGGTGAACATTGAATATTGACGTTATTTTTGTTTTGGAACGTCATGACTCAATATCATAACTTTATAACATTTAATTAGAATATTATAGTCGATCCAACCTCATATGTCCCCCCCCCCATACCATACCATTTTCGTGGAGGTATAAGGTCTGATGTATGAGGGGCAATAATAAAGCTTCACAACAAATCATTGATTTTGAAAATCGTCTTAGAGGATTAAATGAGAGTAGCATAATGATCACTGCCAGGCTAGTGTGGGATTTAAAGAAGGGCAGGACATCAATAGTTTTCCTTGCGTTATGTAGGTGCATTTGAATGTCCACAATGAGATGAACGGGAAACATTTTGAAGAATGGCTGGAGAACAAGGTTTTCCCGAACATCCCAGAAAATTCAACAATAATAATGGACAACGCCAGTTACCATAGCGTTAAAGCAGAACAAATACCAAATATGAACAGTACGAAGGCAGATATGCAGAGCTGGCTTTTCCCTCAAAAATGTCATTTTCGAGAAATGCAAAGAAAAATGACCTTAACAATCTCATTCAAATGCATAAGCCAACTACAACAAGGTACAGAATAGATGATCTGGCCAAAGCATATGGCCATAAAATAGTTCGCCTTCCTCCTTATCACCCGGATCTTAACCGAATAGAACTCATTTGGTCACAAATAAAAGCTTATGTTGTCAAACATAAGGACTTTAAAACTAAAATCTGTTCAAAAACTGTTCGAGGAAGCTCTACAAAAAGTCACCGAAATAGATTGGAAAAATGCAATAAAATATGTTATTGGGATAGAAGACTCCTACTGGAGCAAGGAGAATATTGTTGATATTGACATAAATCAAATCCTAATCAAGCTGACGGAGGACAGTGACAGTGAATCGGAATCAGACGATGATGACTGAATGTAAGTGAATTTTTAACTCATAATATACGATATACTATAGACCTATGCATCATGGTTTTATTTCATGAAAAGTTTGCAAATGTACGACAAACATTACTTTTTTGTGTTCAGTCCTAATTTTTACTTGGACGCGGAGTCAAATCTTATTGTGATCGGCTTCTCATTATACTACCGATTACACCTGAAGTGATTCACCCTATTCTCTACAATTGTCGCAGCCCAAAACTATAGAGGGACGGGCATATGAGGTTGGGTCGACTATAATTTCAACCGCTAAGAGCCGGCTTCAAAACTGAACAGCCGGTTGACAGGCAATCCATGGTGGTTGAAACTTATTCATTGTTTAGAACAGGGGTGTCCAACCTTTTGACGCATGGCCGCATTGTTTGAATCTACAACTATTGCGGGCCGGCCGCAAACAAGTGATCGGGGCTCTCAAGTTCAAGTTTTCAAGTTCAAATTGGTTTATGACGTGCCTACATAAGTCTGGAAGTAGGATCTATACCAATATTTGCCAAAAAGGGACCCATAGCAATACCAGAGATACATATTTTGGGTCAAATTTAACACAAAGTTTCCCTTTTTGTTGACCTTTTAAGCAAATTTGGAAACATTTTGGCTTAATTTTGAAGAAATTTGACTAATTTTCCCACGAAAATTTTGGTTTCAGATTGATGAAATTGGACTACTTTTACAAAAATGTTTAAAAAGTTCGGTTTCAGATTGAGGATTCAAATTCAAAATGATATCTTTTTTAAATCTATTATTTAAGATTTTTATGCATTTTAATTGTTCTGGGAAATACCGCATGGGCCGGAAATGGGCCGCATGAGAGCTCTTAGTGGGCCGCAAATGGCCGGCGGGCCGCAGGTTGGACACCCCTGGTTTAGAACAATAGACACCAGTTGCAACCTCAAGAAGCGAGCGAAACCGTCGGTTGCCGTCCCTTAGTTCCTCAAGTTATCAAACTCCACGTGAAGTAATTTCATACCACAATGTGAACACTATTAAATGCACTTTTTAATTTGTACAAAAGGCTATCACCGTTGGTGCTACGGATAACAATGATGCGAGAGCATATTTTTCCAACTATGGCGATTGTGTTGACATATTTGCTCCGGGCGTTGATATTACAAGTGCATGGATTGGCAATTCCAATTCTGCCAGTACCGCCATTAGTGGTACATCTATGGCTTGCCCCCACGTATCAGGTAGGTTATTGTTCTATCACGTTATTTATTTTCGTGTTTTTCACTAACCATCATAATCACTTAAGTGTATATGATCTTATGCACCCCTGTTGGTGCCCCAAAACAACCACATAACATACAAAAATGAAAATTGGTTATTGTACCGATTCAAAATGGCGGTCCCAAAACCGATTTTTAAGATGCGTACAAAACTTCTCCCGCCCAAAAATGAAAATCGCTTTCCTGTTTTTCATAAAATTTTATTCATGATACTATATATATATATACATTTAGATTGTTGAATTTTAAATTTAAAAAAAAAGGTTAAAGGAAAACAAAAGTTTTGGAAAGTGCCACCAAAAATGCTTATTTATGCTACTTAGCATAAAAACGCCATGGTTGTTGAATGTTTTTCCACCAAAATATGCGCAAATGATATTTAGGCAATTACATAAAATCTTGGGCTAAAATAATTTAGCGTTAAAACATGGCGCGTGACAAAAAATATTTGGTGCACATCAACCCCCTATACACTTAAGTATTATCAACATTATATTAGGTATAATGAGAGATATCACATATCAGGTGTCCCTTAAAAATCGAAAGCCCTGATTTGTTTTGCAATGATGTAATCTTTCTATCAAAAATATCCCCACCTTAAAAGTAGAGCTGAGCATTCTTTGGTACAAAATTTGTGAAATTTCTAAAAACTACTAAAAACCGCTTCAATTTCAGTGGAAATGGTGTCATATTGTTTGTATTATTATTACAATTAAAACAAGGAATAGTTTGGACCATCTGCAATGTGAATTTAACAAGTTACGCACCTTATTAGTACTACCCCTATACCCTTACAGGGGTATGAGGTAGCCCTGGTATAAATGCCTTTTTTTTTTTTTTTTTTTTTTTCAAAATGGCGGTCCCAAAACCGATTTTTAAGATGCGTACAAAACTTCTCCCGCCCAAAAATGATAATCGCTTTTCTGTTTTTCATAAAATTTTATTCATGATACTATATATATATATACATTTAGATTGTTGAATTTTAAATTAAAAAAAAAACAACGTTAAAGGAAAACAAAAGTTTTGGAAAGTGCAACCAAAAATGCTTATTTATGCTACTTAGCATAAAAACGCCATGGTTGTTGAATGTTTTTCCACCAAAATATGCGCAAATGATATTTAGGCAATTACATAAAATCTTGGGCTAAAATAATTTAGCGTTAAAACATGGCGCGTGACAAAAAATATTTGGTGCACATCAACCCCCTATACACTTAAGTATTATCAACATTATATTAGGTATAATGAGCGATATCACATATCAGGGTGTCCCTTAAAAATCGAAAGCCCTGATTTTTTTTGCAATGATGTAATCTTTCTATCAAAAAATATCCCCAGCCTTAAAGTAGAGCTGAGCATTCTTTGGTACAAAATAGTGAAATTTCTAAATTTGTATTAGGCAAAATAAAAATTCAAATTTAACATTTTCTGTCATGGCATTATTTACTATGTCTGTTTGTTTGCATAGCGTTAGCGTTTTACGTTAACTTATTTAGACTGCCATGAAAAAAACGAACATTGATTAATGAAAGTGCATTTCTCTGAAAAACGTCATTTTTGGAAAAGAGGAGTGGTACGGATACCAAAAGTATTTTTTGAAAAGCAACCACTTTTGTAACAGAGCCAAATGTTTCCTCTCTTCAAAACTTCTATTATATTCTAAACATCCATTTCTAATTGAAGTTATGCAACGAATTCATTTTTTTTGGGGGGGGATATTATTTTTTGGAAACGCCTTAGAAATTTCCATAAAATCGATCGTATACTCGAAAAGGTACATCAGGTGATATAACAACAACTAATAAAATATGGCGTAAAAACGTAAGGTTCCAACAAAAACGCAGATTTAAACCCAGGGTTCTTATGATATAATAAGCAATCAGAGATATGATAAGAAATCTCAAAGGTGCCACAGATTTGGGAAGGTCAATTTCTGATTGGTTACTACAAGGGAAAATATGTTATCCATGTGCTGAACCCAACACAGAGGTCCTCTACAAGAATTTGCTAGTCATCGTAAATTAAACGTGTGTTGACCTGAATTTTACAGGAGTGCAGCATTTGAGGACACGTTGACGTTCACTCTCCCCCAATGATGTCGCCCAACCAACGTGTTAAAGGGTCAACTCTAGGCAAAGTGTCAATGCTCAACTCAGTGCTAATCGTCTTCTTATATCGGAGGTCAGTCAAATAAGTGATGTATATAACGTTCCTTGCTCCAGAACATTTATTTGGTCAAATGGGAAGTGCAGATTTAGGCGGTGAAACGGATTGAGAGCACTCTGGGTGTGCGCGCGCGCGGCGCGCGAAGTGTGTGTGTGAGTATCCTAGTACCATGTCACTTGATACGGAATAAAAAGGAAAGGGTCCATAGACTTTATTAAATTCACATCCTAAACCATCTGTTTTTTTTTTATTTGAAGTCAAACATTTTAAGAGCTTTTTTGGTAATTTCTAGCAAAACTTGGAAAAGGCGATCCAAAACACAGCTATAAGCGTCCAGAACTGAAGGTATTCAATCATATTTAAAACAATTAACACTGCAATCACTTTCCTAATTTTGAATATATATATTGTGGTGAAATTCCAGGAGAAATTAATATACAGTATTTTATTGACTGCTAGCTGGTGGCAATGACATCATTGCTCTCATTAATTGCGCACCTGTAGCGTTCGGCACTATTGAAAAGCAATGGTTAGTAACTCACATACACTGGTATTGTGGTTTTCTATAGACTTGTCTAAAAGGATATTGAACTGACAGAGTGCAAAGGTTGAATAACAACATCGGATGTATGGGGCAACTAACATTTCCAGGCATACGTGCTCATATCTGTTTTGTATAGACCTGTTTAAAACATTGATCTGACATGTGCAAGGTGGAATAATACCAGCGGTAGGTAGCTGTCATGGGGAAAAATTTCAATAAGCTTGAATATTTTCTTTGCTGAGAACGATAATCAAAGAACCAAAAATGGTTCTAAAATTGTCCTCACACTAAAATCTCAAACGTGATAAAAGATGATAAAAAACCGTTTTGGTCCTATAGAGAACCCCTTTTTCGGTTGTTCAATTTGACAAGAACCTTTATTGAGGTTCAAGAGATTTCTTTATAGAAACTATATAGAAATAACCCCCATCCAAAAACACATAAAAAAGAGGGGCAAATAGGGAAAATAATTGAAGAACCATGTATCATGTACAGGGACCCTGTTTGTTTCGTTACAGACTCTTTGAAGGGTACTTCTGACAGGACAAATTTAGAACATATTTTTAGTGTGTACAGATGTTGAAAGGTTACTGCTATTGGGTTAGCCTTTGGATTGATCATTGTATTGCTATTGATCGGAAAGCAAAGTGTGGTAATAGGGTGTCTACGCTTGACGTACGGGAGGAAGATAGGCGGCCATTTTGCGGTGGGGGAAGTGCCAAGGTCGCGTGTAATTGGAGTAAAATTCGCCGTATTTTTACCTGAACGATAGCGAGACTGTAATGTAGCGCACGTGTTGTGTTGCGAAACGAGGGCCGATGATATAAAGGTTAAACACCGTCAAGGTGACCCGATGCGTAGACATCCTATTACTATTGTAATTAGTTATTATATAGATAATAGTTTTCGCGACTGTTTTTTTATTATAAAGGTTTTTCAAAAACAATTTAAAAAAAAAATACTCTCATTGTTTCCACAAAATGTACATGTCTGCGGTATAAAATTAATGTTTCGTATATTTAATGGACCATCTCTAACAATTCCTATATCCCGTTCCTCTTCCTTTTTCTCGATAACATAATTTTAACGATTTTATTAGACGTACATATTGGCCAATTACAATACGTTCAGAAAATATCAATGCCATGTATTCAATGGTAACTATTTCTCCTAGAAAACTTCATGACTCGATGCGGTGATGCACAGGGATAGTGCCCGAGCTGTCCATGTGACGCACATGCTCTAGTCCGTGGCGACTGCTGCACAGACTATTGAGATTTGTGCGAGAATCGGTAAGGCACACTCATCACAAATGACCGATTGCACATTCCATTGTAAACGATACGCATGCTTCATTGCATTGTTGTAATGTCATTGAGTCACCTTGATTCTTGGAGATTTTGGCCCGAAATCATGCTTCAGGAGCATAAAAAAAAAAAAAAAAAAAAAAAAAAAAAAAAAAAAAAAAAAAAAAAAAAAAAAAAAAAAAAAAAAAAAAAAAAAAAAAAAAAAAAAAAAAAAAAAAAAAAAAAAAAAAAAAAAAAAAAAAAAAAAAAAAAAAAAAAAAAAAGACTGGTCATGGTCCTGGAGCATGATTTCGGGCCACAATCTCCGACGTGCAGTCACCTTTGAATGAATTCTGGGGAATGTGCCATTTCTTGGCAAATAAAAGTCAAAGTGCGCCACTTCCTCTAGATCTTGTCTCTACGCATTCGCGTTACGAATTAAAAACAAGATGGCGCATATGGCGTACCTAATGGACTATTAAAGTGAAACTGAGAGATAGCCCACTAAGACTATATTCTCTCAATTTGTTGAAAAATGATCAATAAGACTCAACAGAAAGTACAATTACATTTAACCACCAAATCGTAACATGATAAACGTAGAAAATAAGGTAATGAATATATAGATTAGGGTCAATAAGGGGTAACAGGTCAAAATTGGCTAACACTTGTAAAGGTATAACACACTAGGGTATGGATTTCAAGAAACCTTGAATATCAAGTCAAATATTTCCTATTAAAATGATAGAAATAAGATTTACTGAATTATCGTTTGTTTTCAATTTCCCCTAAAAAGTTCTATATGTTTGTGTTTGTACTCAGAAAGCGATTTAACTCTCTTAAATTTTTAAGCATTTGTTATATCCTGTTATGTGATCGCGTTTACACATTGTATTGCAGCCCCACTTTGCAAAGATCGTTGTGGCAGTACGGATTCTAGTTACCCTTGTAAGTGCGATGCAGGTTGCAGTAGCCGTGGTGACTGTTGTTCCGATTACGCAGAGGAGTGCGGCGGTAAGAAGTCAATTTTCCCATCAATATAACCTTAAAATATACTATTTTGTGGCATAATTCTAGGTTGTAAAAGCATTTTCGTTTTACCTAAGACGATATATAGAACAGTTAAGAGCAATGTTTGTAAACATGTTAGGGCCTGGTATCTTGAAATAGGTCGGCCTGACTGTTACACACTGGGCAATTGTATCTGTTAGAGTTTTAATACTATGGGCCATAACGATTCGCGATTCACTAATGACGTAGGATGTTAACTGGTCTATACCCGAAATGATTGGAAGCGCGGAACAATTTATCAAGTGTTCAGCGCGCGATCCAGGGGTCCGTTCCCGAAAGTGGTCGTAAGGCAGTCGTAGCCTCTTTTTGTCGTAACTTTTGCGTAAAGTTCACACTTACGAATTTATGCACTTAATACTTTACGCACTTAACACTTTCTTCAAACCTTACGAAAAATGTACGTCTGTGTAACTAGTACGTACGCTTTTCAACGACTGTTCATGTATAGTACATGTGGAACTGTATTTTTGTGCAAATTACATATAGGCCATGAGGCCAAAGCGAAAAAGATGCTCGGATAAGGACCAAGGTGGCGCACCCCTGGGAAGTACACTGTTAAAAATTTCCGTGAATTAAGAAAACAGATTTTCCGTAAATTT
>JAMKCH010002631.1:0-37012 GCA_023653785.1 Ophioderma brevispina | reverse complement strand
TGGTCTTAGTTTTTTGATCTGTAGATTCTTACACATTTCAATTTTTTGTTTAATCTTATAGCTTGAACATTATTCTAAGAAAACCCAAAAAATATTAGAAAATATTTCTACAGAACTAGTTCTGTCACACGGTGTTAGCATTTTGATGCCAAAAATATCCATACGTGATGACAAAAGAATTGTAACAAATTCTTAGCAGGTAAAATAAAAAAAAACCGCCTGACTATCTCACTTTATATTGATTGCAACTTACGTGTGAATGAAAGGTTAAACTTAAATCAATTAAAGCATCTTCACCAAAATGAAAATCATGGACCAAAAACCTTTTTTTTTTCATCACGGACGGACAGGGCATTACTTTGTATGGTTGTCACAAAAGTATCATTTAAAAAATGAATTGATTTTGCCATTAATTACTTTAAATGTTATTGTGGAGTTTTCAACGGTGTTTAGGTTCCTGTGCATTGATAAAACAGATTTCGATAAGTAACGATGTTTTCACATGTTTCTTCAATTTTAATCATTATTCAAACTTTTTGGGTGACAGTTTATAACTCCGAGCCAGTTCCCATGGACATACGATCAAGCTAGTACGGTGTAGAAGTCGTACCTCCATAGTCCGGGAACAATGGGGAACAATAGGGCATCGATTAAGTTGACTCTTCACGCAACATAGTTCACGCTTATTCCGTTATCGTCTAGGGAGCCACGGACTATGGCTCCCGCCGGACTATACCTGCTTTCACCCCGGTAATAAGCTTACGGACTTAAAGTTGTCGGATCTAAGCGCTAATACCGTTTAGATGCGCGTCCATCACTACCCAAAATTTAAGTCGATACTAATACCGACCGAATTTAGATCCGATCAGTGAGCGTCTACACGGCCACTTTAAGTCCGACGCATAATACCGACCGGAGTTAGTACCGGTTTAACGAAGTCCGACGCGTGGACATGACTATAGGCTAAGCTCATTCGCTCAGATGTAGAAACGTTACAATGCTGCTGGAGGACATCGTGCAGTTTACGGGTCCATTTTCCATATTCACTGTGCACACAGTGCATTCAATAAGCCGATGACCTGCCGTGCGTACTCGTGCTTAACGCATAGGACATGAGAAAACTCACGTCGTTGCGAAGAAAGTGCTCAAGGGATTTTCTCGTAGAAGCTCTAATGGTAGACTATTAAGTATTATCAATAAATATGTGAAATTTATTATGATAGACATTCAGAAAAACGAAAAATGTTTAATTATAAGGAGTGTATTTGGGTAGGGTATGCTAACTCTCGGGCAAATCACCAGTGATTGCTAGGCAGATTTCAAGAGGGCGCCATGGACAACACCGTTAAGGACCTATACTCTTCGTAGAAGATGACAACAAAGATAATCTTTATTTTCTACATGGTGATGTAATTTGGTTGACATACGGTACTGAAAAATATCGAAACGACTGTTTCTAACAAGGATTCAACTGTGTAAAAAAAGGCCTACTCGCTAATGTTCATGTACACAGTGTTGGGTGTGTGGGTAATCACTTATCCATAGCATGTCATTGATTAGTGATTGGATGGTGCCATGATGGGAAGTGGGAATAGCATTTACATAGATCAAAAACTTATGAATGGATTCATGTCAACAATATTGGTTGGGGTGAAGCAAAAGGTCGAGGCCCGTTTACAGTGCGACCTAACTGCAACTATGAGGTATGAATTGCTGGTAATTTGTTAGAGCTATATTCTGCGATCTGCGATCTCCTCCGTCCAAATTAACATTTTTTCTTTGGCAACCTTTCAAATGTCTTTAACTGCTTGGTTAGAGCAATCATAGAGAGTAAGTGAAGTCAACCTGCTTGCATCAGACGTATATTGCAATACGTGTTTTGTTTATTCTCTTGACACAAGATTACCTTTGTCAAAAATCGACTGGTCTCTCTCTCTCCCTCTCTCACTCTTCTTCCTCTCTCACTCACTCTCTCTCTCCCGACTCACCCTCGTTTCCAGTTCTATGTGCCGATTTTAAAATGTATAATCATACCCTTTAAGGTAGTAGAAAATGTTAGACCCTATACTTTGTCGAATGTTGGGTTCAGGCTTGGTTACTTTCCTTATCTGGCGCTCGAAAGCCATAGTTGCTGTTTGAAACAATCTGCTAAGGATGAGAAGCGATGTATAGACCAGTTAACATTATACGTCACCTCTTTGTTGCCTGCGAATCCGTTCCTGCGAAATCGTTATGGCCCATAGTAAACTCTAACAGGTACAATTGCCTAGTGTGTAATAGTCAGGCAGACCTATTTCAAGATACCAGGCCCTAACATGTGTTTACAAAATTGCTGTTTAACTGGTCTATACGTAAATCAGTATCAGATGTTCCTGTCTGTGTGAATTGGATTGTCTCTCAACTACTACTGTGATCTTCTTTAATGTTTTAAAGGGACAAGAGAAGATATTCTGAGGATACAAATTTCCCTGAATTTGCATTTGATTGGTTGTAGAAGACTTTCCGACAACGGTTCGAAAGTTTTTAATGGACAAACGATTGAAAAGAAAACCCTAAAACTAAGTGTTGAACTTGCCTGCTCTCTAGAGAAGCATTTTTGGACTTTTTGTCGTTCACAACAGAAAATACTAAATCATCTTTTTATTCCATTAAGACGGCGTTTTCAGCTTATTCACTTCATTGGTAGGCATTCTAAATATGCCAGAAACTCGGTTTTGAAAACAAATGGGGGCATTTTGTTTCTGGAAATGCCCTCGTGTCTCTTTAATACAGGGTGTCCGAAAAATGTTAACACTCGAGACAAAGGCATTTCGTTAAAAAAGACGAATACGAATGGGTCTTTGTTTGGTATTCCTTTCAAGACAATGAAATAAATTTTTATTTGCCATTTATTTCATTTCAATCCGATACATAGAACAAAAGATAATGCTTCATCAAAATGGGTGCAAAATCAAATTGGTCCGATTTCTGCTTGTAAGCATTTGCAATGCATGACACAACGTGAATACACTTTACTTCAGATCACATCTTCTTTCCATTTTAAAAGGAAAACAAATAGATCATGCTGTGTTACTCTGTGAAAGAAGACTTCGAGATTTCCTGTCACCGTGTTTTACCAAGTGCTCATCGTTGGATCTAGTACAAAGGCTCTGGTCCATATGGATCTGTTGGTCCTTCTAGAAGTGTCTTTAATTCCCATTCCGCACGCTTCTCAAGTCCATGTATTATTACAGTTTTTTTTCGTGTTTTTGTTTTTTGTCTACATAATCATAGGTTTCCTTGGGCATGTTGGAAAGTCAATGCGGAAGCGCCTGATTATTTGTTTGGTTTGGTTTAGAGAAATTCCCCATATGGATAAGTGAACTGATTAATTTTGAGAAACAAACACCAAAGTAACGCTGACCATAAAGACAATATTCACACTTTATTGAACACAATAAAGTTCAAAAGGGATAAGGAATATCTTCAGTAGGTTCAATAATCCATCAAACTTCCACATTTGAAGTGTTACCAAAATCATGTTTCTAGCAATATCGACAAATGTAACAAATGCAAATCGGACCATCGATTTTGCATCTCCTTTTTACGGAGCCGCAATTTTGTTCTAAATATTGGAATGAGAAATAAAACAAATAAGGTTATTTATTTGCCTTTAAGAGCATACCAACAAAGACCCATGCGTACTTTATTTTTTTAAATGTCTCGAACCTGAGTGATATTTTGTGGGGGACAAGCCGGTATACATATTGCCACAACGTTTCAGATTATGTTCTGAGGTGGCAATGCTGATGGGGCGCAACCATTTAATGCCAAGGTATAAATTTCGGCTTGTGCTTATGTGATGCAAGTATGTTGTGATGAATATAAATAACCTTTAGGATGTGGTATAAACGATTACTGTGACATCACCACCGGGCAGGATTGTTCTTTTGCCACACAGATACCCACCAACACAGAACATAGCTTAAACCTTTGGCCAATTTCATACGAGCTGCCCCCCCACACACAAAATAACTTCTGGAAGAGACATTTAAAAAAAAGATGAAGTTAGGAGGGCTTGTAGGACCATGCGCTTTTAAAATTCGCGCTCAATAAAGTTATTATGATCTTCAAGTAGTGCAGTTGCCACGCTTGGTTACCTAACTGTTAGAAAATAGATGAAATGTTTAGGTGAACCAGTGCAATATGTATGTTTCTTCCTACTGGGATGTCT
The DNA here is from genome assembly GCA_023653785.1 of Ophioderma brevispina. Lineage (NCBI taxonomy): Eukaryota > Metazoa > Echinodermata > Ophiuroidea > Amphilepidida > Ophiodermatidae > Ophioderma > Ophioderma brevispina. The sequence goes on along the minus strand of JAMKCH010002631.1, from coordinate 32,799 downwards.
CGATTCAAACAAAAGGACAATATAATTTACCTTCCGTGCTAGGGACCCTATAGGGGATTCACAGGAGGTCAATGGTTAACTTGATCAGACCTGCCCTCCAAGAACACCAACGCAGACAGAGAAGAATACAAGGGAGGTCACGCAGAATAATGAAATGTTCAGAGTGAACCAGTGCATTATTGTTATTGTTTGAATGCTTGGAGGGCAAACAAAAAATCCAGTCAATATTAATTGACCTTAGTGAAAGGACATATGGGGAGCTTCATGGGAGTCAATAGGTTAACTTTCCAGACCTGTCCTCCAGAACAACTCAAGCATTGAAAGAAAGATAAAAGAATCACCTGCAGAAAATAGAAAGTAGCTTGAAATGTTTCAGTGTATTTTTCGTCATATGCTTGGATGAGTTCTGGGGGGCCAAACCAAAAGTCCATTCACATAATAACCTTCCGTGAAAGAGCCACATAGTGCGAGTTCACGGGAGGTCAATAGGTTAAAGCGGCACTGGCACATTTTCACAAAAATAAAATTTCGTCAATGTGCTCTCAAATGACAATATAGGTTCATTGGAGAATAGAGAACATTTTACACATAAAAAAAACATACTCAAAAAAACAAAGAGGACGTTAATAAGAGGTTAAAAACATCCAAGTAATCTGTAGCTAACTTTTAAGTTTCATAACTTAATAGTCTCCGTACTCATTGATATTATTAAAACCACAAAGGTTCACCGAACAGAAAAACAGGGTGGGCCGGCCGTGTGACAACATATATACGTCGTGCGTTTTTTCTTGTGTAAAAGCAATTTCCGTCGTCTGCTGAATTAATGTCGCATATAAAAGCATATGGTCGATGGTACGAACTCAATTGGAGGGGATGTGTTGAGATTCAAAAAAACTAAAAAAGGCCGTTCTATTTAACAGTCGAGAATTTGTTTGTTGTCATTCAAAGAAACGGATAACGTTGTCAGAACATCGAGGGTGGGTGGAAGAGGAGAGGACTAGGCCAAGTAAAATAATGGTAGATAATTTGTAATGATTGACCAACTTTAAAATACTTAAGAGACATGGCACATTTGAAAAATAGCGCGCCCTTCAAGAATTTTTCAAAACAAAAAATTGCATTTTGATGGTTGTTGGAAAAGCTTTTATACACATTAACCCTCACCTGAAATGATTAAGACCTATGGGTAAACCCAGAACGCCTTGTTATAATTAATGTCGCCGTCGACCTTAATTCAGCAGAAGACGGAAAATGGCGTTTAAACAAGAAAACGCACACGTTTGCCTTGTAATATTTCTTCGTGAGAAAAAGGGATTATTTTTAACATTTGGCCTTAATCTGATTTCCGGTTTTATCGTGAACATCGAATTTTCTATTGTACTGCATTGGGTTAAAGCTTACAACCTGTCCAGAACGAATGAATCGTCGACAAGCCCCAAAAACCTTAAGAATGACAGGAATACAATTATCCTATTATAATAGGAAAATGACAACATAGCACCAATGACCAATCAGGTTTTACGTTTTCCAACACTCACTGGCACATAGCTGGGGTGACGTTTGGCATACTCAGCTTGCGATATTTTGTCCGCAGTGAACTTAGCGTATTCACTGTAACAAAATTCGAAACAAATTAGTTTCTAAAACTTTAGCACAGTGGGGGTTTGAACCTCAGACAAGCACAGATTAGACGCATTCTAACCAGCGAGGGATTTGTTGCCGTGTTTGGATTTATGCAGTATAAACCATAAGGCGATTCATTGCACTATACCATAATACATGTAACAATAGAAAAATGTCAATAGAAGATCATGTATGAAAGTGAAATATGGCTATTAAAGATGATTTTTGTTTTGCTTTGTGTATTTTTTTTCGTTGTAATACCTGCAAGTTGAAGACACTATCAGTGATTAACCAAAAGAGTTCAAATAGTTGAAATTTGCCAAGAATAGCTTAACGTGAAGGATTTACGTCGCCACAAATTCTAGCTATGAGTATTTTTTGCAACTGAAAGATGTCAGGAAAAAAGAAGAAAACAGCCAGTGTTGCAAGTTATCGCCATTAGGTTACGTGTTGTGGTAAGGGTCCGTACGGACAGAAAAGACTAAAATATTGATTTTGTCTTATAAGTTTGATTTCAGTCTTATCATTTGCAGGTGGTATTAGGATCCCCATACTCATTACAGACATACAAAAATATGATTTTTGCTTTGATGAAATTTTCGATTTTCTGTTTAGCAAATCAGGATAGTGCCTTTAAATACGGAAAGAAATTTCGATTCCCGCTTGATTTACCCAAAGTGCAGATGGCGGAGTATTTGACAGGTCGGATTTGTGATAGGTGCAATGCCGCTCACGTTGTATCCAACTTTTCGTGTTTGTTTGCGAGTGTGGGAGTAATGCTCAACACCAAGACGCGATTTGGACCAACCAAATACGCTACTTTTTTATATTTTATTTTTAAACCAATTTTTTTTTTTTTTGATAACTTCCCCCAAATATACGCTTTGAGCAACAGAATTGAAACATAGATGATGATTTAAAACGTACTAGCAACGCATATTCGAATGATTATCTATTGATATTCTGTTTACAGGAGAGTGGAATATAGGACAGGCGTTCGATTGGCGTTTCGCGTTAGACGTTATGGGTTTTCCAACCTTTCTATTTTTTTTCTGAGTAGTTAATTTCAAATTAAGTTGAGATTTCATGCATATTTTACAAAGGGGGGGATATTGATATGGGGTTCAATCCCGGCCATGTGGAGACTAGGCTATAATTGTTGCCATTACGAAACGTATTGGGTCCATGGTTATTACTGGAAACTGTTCATTCAGTTCTACAATGGTCTGTAATGATATAAGGACTTATGCCATAGTTGACTGAGATGTCAAAACGCTTGGCTACAAGGTTTGGCCCATTTTGAGGCCAAATAAAAACTTAGTTGTGTTAAGTGTGCATGATTATAAGACGGCATTGTTTCTACCATGCTGTAATAAGGAATATATTTGAGTATCAAAGGTCAAAGGTTTATGTTCAAATAACAAACGGTAATGGAAATAATTGCTGTGTGTGTTCATCTCGAGACTTTAATGAATCCAAGCATCCTTAAGATGATCGGAACAAGCATTTTAAGGTCAACATTTATTTCCGAGCTACATGTACTTACACTTGTTTGAGTACCCATAAACTTTTTACTTGTGGCCATTAATAAAATAATTCTGATTACCTCTCACGGTGTGAATGGACAGACTCAAACTTTTAGTGAAGTCTCACTTATTTTGAAATCTACTTAGGGCCTTTCCAATCCAACTGATTCCATAGCTAATTTCTATGGCTAATGAATCGACCTTAATCGTTGTTTACCACGCGTGTTGCAATTCTGTCTATCACCGATGCAGGTAATACAAGACCATATTTCAGTTGAACTTATTATTTATAACTCAAATAAGTCAACCATTAGAGAGAAAATAATTGACAAAATATTATTGTCAGGTATAAATGATGGGCCGTAGGGCCGGCGGATGATGAAATAGATGTGTTGTGGAATATATCCACTCTGAGATTTTTTCCGGGACGTGTTTCGACGCACTTGTACAATCCGATAAATTTCCTATAGAGCTACGCAGACCAAATCCAGCAAACATACTGAGGGCAACTCGTTCGACTCGTTTTTACGGCCAAAGGAGTCTCGGCAAGAGTTCATAGTACCCATTTCGACGTTCAACATATTTAACAATTCTTTTTTGTTATGGCCTAGGGTTTAGGGTATTTGCTAAAGTAAGGCATACATGAAAAAATATGGGATACTTATGGGCTCTTGCTGCGGCACCCACCCACTAACGCTATTTATCAATTATTAATTCTAACATTAGCTTATCTCATTCGAGCAATTAATTCATTCGCTATTTTACTTCAACTCTGAATTATGGCTCTCAATTTTAAAATAAAAATAGCGACAGAAGTATATATTAGGTTTTCACAGTTATTTCGAAATGTTGTAAACCGAGATGTGTAATTCCTGAAAAAATTTAATCGCCAGAAACGCATAAACCAATTTAATATTTTTGTAAAATGATATAACGGTTGTGTTATTGCATTTCAACTTTGTGTTATCGATATTCGTCAAATCCGTGACAAATCGTCCCACGTGAGATGACTACTGAAATAGAGAATGCGATGTAGTCTTATATATTTGATTTAACTGCCGTCTGGGCAGCTGTGTTCGTGATACACATAAGTCAGGCGACATTTGAGACAGTGTGCCAAACATTTGCGGGCATTTGGGAAACCATCTAAAACACCCCTAAAACAAAGACTGGGCTTGTTTGTACTCAGTTCCAATGCATTTTGTTTTTTTTTTTTTTTTTTTTTTTTTTAATAATTTGAAATGTTTTTAACCCAAAAATTCCAAAATTGACCAAAATTTGATACGTGTGTCGAGTGCACTCTCGACATCGCAGAGAGAGAGTAAGCTCTTGGCTTTCATATTCGTCGGGAGTTCGGTGTTTGCTTCGTGATACCAGACCCATAATCTATTATAATTAATAATGACTGTAAAAAATACACCTTGCGACTAAGGAAGGGTTGTGGAGGAGGGTTCAGCCCTAATGCTTATATGGATAACCTTGGTGGTAATAAGGGGTTGGGATATTTATGCAGGGACGTTCCCAGAATATTTTCAACCGGGGGGTTTCCGGCAAACCCTTTCTTTGACGACACAATTTTTAAAATGTTCCCACTCGCTGTGGCTCATCGATACACCCTTTTTACCGTCGTTTCGAATATATTAACAACGGTAACGACACAACTTCTATATTCTACCAACCACTTACACAATACATTATCACATTTCAGCATAATTAGCAATCAAAAGTACGAAATATCTTTTGACAAAAATCACGTAACAAAATTAATATCATTCAATAATTCAACCTACATCTGATTTACCATTGATTTTGCCGACAAGTCCCATATTTTACGATGAAAGGCATATTGGACGTCACACTTCTGTTCATGGTGTGTGCTCTAGTGGCGTAACCAGCAGGGCAGGGACCCTTGCCCCCCCAGCAGCCCCCCCCCCCAATGAAAATCTGATCTTTTTTACAGTGCTATGGTAGAAAGACCCACATTTGCCCTTCCAGAAAATTCCCTGCGGAGCCTTCAGTGGTTACTCCACTGTGTGCCTCTCTCGGAACGGCTTGTATGTATAAACAGGTGTGTCTTAGAAAAATTACACCCTACTATAGGCGACCATAACGTCGAAAGTATATCACATTTGAGATATTTAAAAAGAATCTGAAACACAATTCTTTTTTTAATAGTTTAATTAAACCTCACTCGTTCGTTCAGTCCGTTGGGAAAATAGCGATTATGTCATCCCCCCCCCCCCCCCATGTCAATGGACACTTCCTTCCCAATTTTGCGCACAATAATGCAGATTTGATGGGAAACTACCCGATTACCGTGTTGTCTGTTCAAGCTGTCTTCTTCATTCCCCAAAGCACCGACCTTGTTTAATATTTTTCTTAGTTTCAATGCCATATTGTTCCATTTTATATATATAACAATTACACATGAAGGTTATAATCAAAATCCAACAAGAAAAACAAAACGTGGTACATAACCAGAATGATCATCTTTATCAGACAAACAACACCATACGTCCCTGTCGAAAATGTGCAATATGTTATTTGAACCAATAGGGGGTTTCACTGCATAGAATGAATTGGGAAGTTTAATTTATCAATACTTTAACAGGTTGGACAATAAGATTCTTCCCAATAGGTTTTATTCAAATTAGACATCTTATTCAATAATACGGTGGATTCTAACATTTAAATAATAAGGCATGATTTGAGCGCAAATTCAAAATTCATGTGTTTTTAAATCTATATCGTGGAGATGAGTACTGCACTGACAGAATGGTTTTGGTCAACATTGTCGCCCATATAAAGTGCGTTTGTGTTTTTCATATATGCCGAACTGTCATCACATTCCTGGTCCGTCAGGAATTTAGATTAGAATTCCACAGAAATCCTCCTTGCAAGAAGACAACTTGAACAATGTAAGAGTACGTGTAACGGGTACAAGTCAAAATTTGAACAATTTCCGCTGTGGAAGGGTGGAGAACCGTCCAAACTTTACAGAACCTTGCAGTCATCAGACGGGGTCTTCGTCTTAATCCAAGACAAATTTGCAGACGTAACAATGTGCCACCATCCACCTGATCAAGCTTTAACAGGTTTCCCTTAGACCTGAAAGTTCACCCATATAGCATGCAAAAGGAGGCTTCTCTCCAAGCAGCAGACTCCCAAGCAGAATAACCTTGTCAATGAGTAACCACAAGACCAGCAAGGTTTAACTACAGTTGGGGACGATGGCAGGCAACGTTCAGAACGAAATGTCAGTACATACCATGTGAGGCACTACCACACCATAACAACCCCAAGAGATACTTTAACTTTGGATACTGTAAAGAAATAAAAAGAAAAATGAAAGTAGTATTGATTATTTCGCCTGTGTTCTGTCTGGATCACAATGTGTTTTTCTTAAAATCAATTACCCAGTACGAAATTGTACGGATTATGTACATAAAAAAACAAAAAAACAAACAAACAATTAACTGCGGAAAAAAACCTATATTCAGAAAGAGATTACTTTCAAATATTCACGGTAAACAATATTATTTTAAGTAGTAAACCGCCATGTCGATGAACTTTACTGTATGATAGCACTTTGTCAATTTTCCACGCCAAAGTTTAAAAGTTACATTTCATGTTCCTATCAGCAGGTCCTGATTGTTGAAAGATCTTTTTATTAAAATTGAGCAAACAAAAAAGCGAGAACGCATCCATAGAAGATACTATAAATCTTCATGGCACAGTAAGTAAAGAAATTTCATTGGAGGATTATCTTCATAATTAATCTTTCCACATATGAAAATCTATAGAATATTATTCATTGACCTAGTGTTATATATATATATATATATATATGATATAATATCTATATCTATATATATGATATATATCATATATAGATATATATATCTAATAGATATATATATATATCATAATACTGAATAACAAAAAGTCTTTCGCCCTAAAGTAGGGGGATAGCATTGTATAATTATATCCTTGTACGCGGCAAGTTCTTAGTATCATAACTTCGAGAAAACAATGCTTGATTAAATTACACTCTTAATTACAAGCTAATTTAAAGCTGAATGAAAACAATAACATTCCTTAGGCAAGAGTTCCATATGATACCCCTTTGAAGTTCTACATGTTTCATATTCAATTTCGTAACATTGTCTGCCCTGCCAAGATTACCTTGATGGGATTTTGTGAACCTGTGTTGACTAACATTTACATACATTGGTAAATAGGTGGCAAAAATGACATAGCCCATCTTACTTCAAAATTTCCAACGTCAATTAGCGACTTTGCAAGATTTGTACTCTACATCAATTGTGGACAATAGAAACAAACTGATTATATTGATTTTTGAGTGGCCCAAAAAGTTACGATGTGCCCAACCCTATTATGACACAAAATGAATGCGCAAACTTTCGTTCAACTTGAGAAAGTTTTTATGCAAAATCAATTACAAAATCTGTGGTTGTTAAACACTTGGGGGAATCCACTAATGACATTAGAGCTTCCAAACCACACGATTATATAAGAAATGATCATGATATGTGATATATTGTCTTAATCTGTCGGTATACTTGTTGTGATTGTTGTGAGCAATTATTTGACTTTTTAGTTTTTTCATTTTTCGTTGTTCTGGCCCAGAAGAATCTTGCCAATAGTGTACAAATACGGGATTAGATTAATGCGGAATTGATTGGCCAGACAAGGTCACTGACCATGCGTATACTGACGGCGGTAAAGTAATTAGCCTTATTTGCACTAAAATACCTAGAATAATTATTGGAGACCAACAAAAGAAATCTGTAGCCACTATAGCTGTTACCTTAGTAGTCATCCAAATCTGTTCTTTCATATCACGAGTGCGTCCTGACCGTTTTGACGACTTCTGAACAGCCCTTACTATTTCAACATAACAGCCAAGTATTACTATGTAACATACACAGTTAAGACCAAGGAAAATTGCTGTTGAAAAATACATGCCATTAGCAAGACCATTAAATTGACTCACAAATGTAGTCTTATTAAAGTTGGTCCCATTAATTGATTTACTATCTGTGCTAAGAGAGTGTTTAGTGGAATATAATTTGGTTAAAGCCAAGGGGAGTCCAATACACACATGAGATTTATCATAAAACTTAAAGTTAGCTCCAGATAGAATGGATGGGACTGTGCCTATTACCAATGAAGAAATCCATATAAGGATAGCACTTATAATTGCTGATCGTTTGCCAATTTTTCTGGTAGAGTAAGGAAATCTTAAACTAATAAATCTATCAATGCTGATAAGCGTAACAAAGAACACCGAAGCTTCACTCGATGTTATTGATAATGCTCCTGCCATTCTACAGGTGGTTCCAGATCGCCAGCTTTCAGACCGCATAGGAAAGTACTCTCCAAAGTAAATATCAGCACATGCGATAATTAACATGTAGACGCCCATGAGTAAATCGGATGTTGCCAAATTGCTTAATAAAAGTGAATTTACTTTATTCATTTGAGTACCTCTTTTTCTCCAAAGCAATGCAAAGGCATTTCCACCGAGGGCATTCAAACCAATGAGCCACATCATAGTCACTAAACCTCTGTCAGACAGCAATCTTTCGCATGTCAGATATGGAGATTTGTCATTTGATGCACTGCAATTTACACTAGAAGGCACGTAACAATGACATATCTCGTGTTGACTTACATACAGTTCTGAATTTCTAGTAAGTGAAAATAAGGAGTCATGATCAATCCCAGTCAAAGCATTCTTTCTCAAGTTTAGAAAATTTATGTTTGTAAGATTTTTAATGTTTGGAATTTCTTTTAAGTCATTCCCAGACAAGTCGATGAAAGTAAGGTTTACTAGATCTTTGAATAGATCTAGAGGTAGCTTTGTAAGTTTAATTTTGGAAAGAAATAATACTCGCAGACTGATTAAACCTTGAAACAAATTTGAACTTAATTCGGTCAATTGATTAGAATGTAAAAAAAGGCCCTCTAGTTCACGTAAGCCATCAAACGTTCCAGCATGCAATTTTAATAACCTATTCTCATATAAGGAAAGTGTTTTCAAGTTATCCAAATCATAAAACATGCTGGAACTTAATGTTACTAATCTATTGCGATATATAAAGAGCTGGTTTAAACATCTTAAGTTAAAAAACAATCCAACAGGCAATGTACTAAATGTATTGCTGGCGACCGCTATTTTAGATAGTTTTCCAAGCCCCTGAAACAAACCAACATTTAGTGTACTCAAGTCGTTTCCTTTCAGGTTTAATTTCTCCAAAGATACTAACCCAGAAAACAGGCCTGATGGCAACGAAATTAACATATTGTCATCAAGGTCAAGGAAAGTCAGTTTAACTAAGCCTTGAAACACCCCACTTTCTAATGTGACGAATTGATTCTCTTGTAGGTACAGGTATTTGAGATTTATTAAACCTGAAAACAAGCCTACTGGTAGCGAAATCAACATATTTTCATCAAGGTCAAGGGAAGGCAGCTTAACTAAGCCTTCAAACGTAACACTTTCTAATGTGACCAGTTGATTCTCTTGTAGCCACAGTTTTTCGAGATTTATTAACCCTGAAAACAAGCCTACTGGTAGCGAAATCAACATATTGGCATTAAGGTAAAGACGAGTTAGCCCTCCTAAGCCTTGCAATGCACTACGTTTTAATGAGACTAAATTATTTTTATCCAGGAATATGCTTTTATTGAGAGAGAGGGTTGTTAGCATGCTTAAATCCCGAAAGTGGGTAGCATTTAGAGCGACAAATTGGTTTTCATGTAATAAAAGCTTATGTAAATTTGTCAAACCCCAAAACAATTTTATTGACAATAAACTTAACCTATTTGACTCAAAAACAGGTGTTTTAGTTGCTTCAAATCCTGAAAAATTTGTGAATCTAATTGAGTTATTCTGTTTTCATGTAGGTAAAGATATTTCAAATTATCTAGCCCTGAAAAAATCCCAACTGGCAAGGAACTGAAACCATTGTTATGCAGAAACAAGTGAGTCAAATGACTCTGATTTGCAAAGGCATTATGATCCAAATAATGTAACTTATTTCTTTCCAGATGCAATTCAATCAGATTTACCAGTCCTGAAAACAGCCCCATTGGTAATATACTCAACATATTATCATTAAGAGAAATAATAGTTAGCTCACTTAAACCCTGAAATGCGCGGGCGTCGATTGAGATCAATTGGTTTTCGTCAAAGTCAATTTCCTTTATATTGTGCAGACCCCAAAACAATTCTGTTGGTATTCTGCTCAAAATGTTGTCATAAAGAGTAAGGATTCTTAACATCTGCAACTCCAAAAAAACACTTCTATTTAGAGTGACTAACTCGTTTTGATGCAGGTACAGCTCATTCAGATTTTCTAAGGCCTTGAACAGTCCCACGGGCAATGTACTCAATTTATTCTCGCTAAGAGTCAGATGTGTTAGATTTGATAATCCTTTAAGTAATCCTACTGGTAGTGAACTCAAACTATTGTTACTTAGGTGCAAATATGAAAGGGTGTCTAAGCCCTCTAAAGCATTATCATTTAATTTAACCAACACATTTTGCGATAGGTTAAGTGAATTCAAATTTGCTAATCCTGAAAACAACCTTGCCGGAATGAAACGCAACATGTTGTTACCAAGATTCAGTTTAGTTAGCCTACCAAAACCTTGAAACACACTAGCATTTAAAGTAACTAACTGGTTTCCATCCAGATGCAGTTCCTTAAGATTCTCAAGGCTTTCAAATATATTTGCAGGTAACGTGTTCAGTCTATTGCCATGGAGACAAAGCATTGTTAACCTTCCCAAGCCTTCAAACACATTAGCATTATGCTGGACCAACTGGTTTCCGTCTAGTTCCAATGCATTCAGATTAGCTAACCCTGCAAATATATTTTTTGGCAGTGTACGTAACTTGTTGTCATACAGATAAAGGTGAGATAACCTAACCAATCCTTGAAACTGATTGAAATTCAACGTGATCAACCGGTTTCTAGAAAGCGTCAGTTTATACAATTTTTCCAGCCCTCTAAATAATCCTGCAGGTAATATACTTAGATCATTCAGACTCAGAGTTAAATATGTTAATTGATCCAAACCGTAAAAGACATTACCATCTAACATGACCAATTGATTTCCATACACATGAAGTTCCACTAAACTTGATAATCCCTGAAAGACATTGGTCTTCAATATAATTAATCGATTTCCATACAGGTATAGTTTATTTAGATTATTCAACCCTGAAAACAGTCCGTTTGACAATGTACTCTCTGCCCTGCTCATACTTTGAACCTTGCCATGATTAAACATTAGCAACTGATTTTTACCGAGGTTCAATTCAATCAGATTTTCCAACCCTACAAACAATCCTGCAGGTAATGTAGTCAAATTATTCTCTCTCAGGTTCAGATGTGTGAGTCGTCGTAAGCCCTGAAAAACATTAACCTCCAACATGGTCAATTGGTTACTATAAAGAAACAATTTATCGAGATTATTTAGTCCACTGAATAATTCAACAGGTAATTCTTTTAAATTATTATTGTGCAGATGTAGTTGACTAAGTTGGCCCAGCGTCTTGAAAGCACTGCCGTTCAGTGCGACGAGATTATTTCCACGTAAGTTTAATTCGTGCAGACTTTCTAAAAATGAAAACACTTCTGTTTGCAATTTACTTAAATTATTGTAATCGAGAAAAAGAACTGTTAGTTTTTGTAAGCCTTGAAATGCACTAGAATTCAGAGTGTGTATTTTGTTCCCACCCAAGTGCAGTTCACTCAGATTTTCACGATCCCAAAACCGTCTCCCTGGTAACATACTCAAGTTATTGTCCTTTAGAAGATAAGTATGTTAGTTGTTGTCCCTATTGAAAATATATTGCCATACAGTTTGGCAGTTGATTTCCGTCGCCTTGAGTTCATTTAGATTGACTAACCCTGAGAGACAGTCTGCTGGTAGATACTCAAATTATTGTCCGCAATTGTAAATATTTGATAGTTGGGTTAAACCCCGAAAAATGACCTTTAACCTAGTCAAATTGTTTCCTGTAAAAAAAAACAGTACATTTAAATGGCCCAGCCCCAGAACAATTCAATGCGGCAAGTATTTAAGTTTATTCATGTGGAGATAAAAGGTAAATGAGTTGGCTTAATCCGTTAAAAAGTATAGCTATCTCGTGTGACTGTGGTTCCTTGCAGTTGCCCGATGTTGTTAACTGTTATAACCCTGCAGAACTAGTCCGTATGGCAAGTGTAACTATTATAACGTAGGTGTGCAGATCATTCAGATTTCTAGCTCCGTAGCCAAACCCCTGGCTGGTAATGAATACAATTATTTCTTTCAACGATAGTGATTCTAGGTGGTCAAACCCTGAAAGGCATTAGAATTTAGTGCGATTAATTGATTGTTATGACGGCATCTGTAATTCAAATTCTGCAGTCGCCAAAACATTATACAGGTAGATGCCTTAAAATAATGTCCTTCAGGTTTAATAAAATAAGATTTTTACCCCTAAAAACAAGTCCTAAGGGCATGTTGTACTGTGTTAACCATAGTTTTGTATAGAGATAAATCTGCGTTACCCTGACTAAACTTTGCAATTTAATGACACTACCGTCCAGTGGGATGAAAAACCAATTGGTTTTCACCCAAACTCAGTTATTCAGATTTTCTAGCCCCAAAAATATTCGTTGACGGTTAATGATGAAACCTATTTTCTTCAGCGAGCGGGATATTGTCAATTGGATAGATCATGAAAGGCATTATAATTTACGTCGTTAAATTGGTTTCCATACAGGTCAGTTTTTGTAAATGTTTTAGTCCCCAAAATAAATTATCTGCAAAGAACTTAAATTATTGTTTCGCAGAGACAGTGCTTGTCGTTCGCCCAAATTATGAAGGCCGCTGGCGTTCCAGTAACCACTGAATTCCCATAGAGTTGTAATTATTAAAGACTTTTCCTAAAGCCCTAAAAACACTTCCCAGCTGGTATGTGCTAAACATAGTGGTTGTAAAGAGTAAGGTAATAATTGTTTCAAATCTGAAATATCTACCACCGTTCATGTTAAGCTGGTTGCCAGAAAGTCTCAGTTCATTCAGATTCTCTAATCCCCTAAACCAATTAAAACCGTAATTTACTCAAGATAGTGTTTCTCAAGACAATTGATAATTTGGTTAAATTTCGAAAAGCGTTGCCATTTAGTGGTGACTAATTTTTCCATGAGATAGAGCTTTTTAGGTTCTTTAGTTCCCGAACAATTCAGATGGTAATACACTCAAATAGTTGTCACGCAGGTACATATGTGAGTTTACTCAAACTTGTAAGCCTATTTGCTTTCAGTGGTGACCACAAAAATGATTTCCATACCCATACAGTATTTGCTCAGATTCTCTAGTCCCCAGACAACAATTCAAAACCGGCAATGCCTTTAAATATTTCACGCATGAGAGAGTTCTGTTAGTTGTCCTAAACCTCGAAAGGTGTCAGTTCTCGAGTGACCATTTGGTTTCTATATAAGGTACAATTTTCTACAATTTTTCTCAATTTGCTATCCCTAAAAACAAGTCAACTGGTAATGTGCTCAACTTATTGTTATAAATAGTTAGGAAAGTCAATCTGGGTCAAACCTTCAATATATTAAAACCAAGTTCCCAGTGCCAAGTTGTTCCCAGACATGTGCAGGTCTTCTAGTTTTCTAATCCCCAAAACAAATCACGCGGCAGTTCAGTAAAACTATTATCTTTCAGCGCAAATATTTAATTTTGAATTAAATTATGAAAAATATACATTCAGGTGGTTTCAATTTATTTCCAGACAAATAGAGTTTCTTTAGATTTTTCTAGTACCGGAACAATCCAGATGCAATGAACTCAAATAGTTATTACGCAGGGACAAGTAGGTGAGTTGGCCCAAATCGTCAAAGGCATTGGTTTTCATCGTGACTAATTGGTTTTCATACAGATACAGATGAGTTAATTCGTCTAATCCCAAAAACAACCGTGTTGGCAAAGAAATCAAATTTTGTCAGTAGGTTCAGGTATTGTAGTTGTCTCAAACTCCTGCAATGTTTCTCATCAATTCGATTAATTGGGTGCGAACAGGTACAGGCTTATTCAGACTTTTTAAATCCCAGAATAATCTCATTGGCGTAACCTACTTATCCTGTGTCATTAAGTTAAGGTAGTAGTCTGTCTAATCTTGATGAAAACATCGTAGGCCTTTAAGGTGGTCAATAGATTGTCTGGCAAAATATAGCTCTTTTAAATTGTACAAACCAATAAAGGCATTTTCGTTCCGAATAGCTAGTCCATTTTGTTGTAGATATAGAACTTGTAAAGTATCAAACTTGTTTTAAATGAATTAGCTTCAATTCTAAATATATTATTAGCTTCTCCAGTAATCTTAAAATGTCCTTATAGGCATGGTACAGTAATACAATGGTGGCATTTATTTAAATTTCGTTGCTCCAGCCGCTGGGATATACTTATTCCTTCACTAAAAATTAAAAGCAATATTATCTGAACCACGAAAAGCTGTTGTACCCACCTGAAAAGAGTGCACATTATTTAGAAAAATGAATAAAAGGTACAACTAGCACAATTTATGTCCAGAATATCAGTGGACAATGGATATATACACAGAACCTCAACATGCTTCAAAGCGAACAATGGAGCTAAATGATATTCAATAATAGGCCCGGGACAAACTTCAACAGTTTTTAATTTGGTCTATTGTTAATGTGCCCGCAGTTGAATAGACTTCGATTGTTATGTCCTTGCCGCATTGGCCAGTTCTTTCCTCGTTCGCGATAAAAGAACTCTTGAGATTCTGCTGTGTGTTCAATTATCTTTGACCTTTGATTAATAATTTTTTTTCGCCAAGAAATGTGAAGGGACCAAAATCATGAAGACGAAAAGCCCATGGCAAGGAATGACCTAATTTGTGCATAACTAGATCCGCAAGTTATTGTCTTTAACCCTATTTATTCAATTTACCAAGAAAGTGCAATAGTATTCAGCGACCTAATTTTTACAAATCATGAGCGAGGGGAGTATGTTGCCATTCTGAGTTGAACAGATACTAGAGCTCACTACGGCGAAGTCAAACACTGATGAGCTTTAAAATCTTTTAACAGTGTTGGAGGCAGTAAAACAATGGACTGCATACCTGTTGCAGAGAGGATGAGTGTTTTAGATTGATTGTTAGAAAAATTTATCATTAGCTCTTTGTTGGCTGAGTTTAAGTGTTACATATTGGTCCCTGACATTCTGGGAGTAAATTGCGTTGACATTTAATTCCATTTTCTAAATAATGTGCACTTTTTTCATTTGGGGATACAGCTTTCCTGGTTTACATAATATTTTTAAATTTTTAGTGACGGAAGTAAATGATCCCCAGCGCTGGCGACGAAAAAGATCGTTAAATAACGAACGTATCATGGCCTAATTATATTGGGGAATATTATCAAAGACGTTTGCATTTGAAGGCGATCGGTTTCAAGACATGAAAGACGACTTCTCTCCGACTAGAATTGCGTACAATCTTTGGAAAATCTAAAATGACAAGCGCTATCTTTGAATGGGGAAGCATGGAGAATTTTGAATTGTAACCTTAACATTACTTTCCGGGCAATGATGTTGATCCGATTGGCTCAGGGGATTTCTTCATCGAAGTTCGGACACATGGGACAGTGGTTTTATCGCTGGTATTCCACATATTGAGAGACTGGCATTACCTGTAGATTTAATGGAGAGTTGTGGTCGTGAAGATTAGCGCGCATTCTCCTGCTTGCCCGGTGAATGTCAAACATATTTATTGGAAATTCTAAAGACCTTCAAGTTCAACAAAACGAAGAGTTTTTCAGACCAGTTGCGGCCTGATATTCAAACGAGTGTAAATCTGAGGTACAGTTACTTGAGACTGCATGTGGAAATGGATCTCCCAATGAAGAGAACCGATCCGCTACTGTTTTTATCATCAATAAAAACGGTTGAAAACTTCGCCAGCGATACTAGTATCCATCACAGGTTCACTTGAACCGAGTGCAGTTACATGCTATAGATGTCAGTATTGCATAGAAGGTGGAAAGAAAACAATAACTAATCTTCC
Organism: Ophioderma brevispina; assembly: GCA_023653785.1. NCBI lineage: Eukaryota > Metazoa > Echinodermata > Ophiuroidea > Amphilepidida > Ophiodermatidae > Ophioderma > Ophioderma brevispina. The sequence continues at coordinate 16,530 of JAMKCH010002631.1, read as the reverse complement.
AAATAACTTTGACGTAACCACCAGCATCCATGATTATTGGCGTTACAGTTTGTGAACCAAATTTGCTAGCCCCACCAACACCTGAAATGAAAATCAGAGATTTTGTAAGTAAGCTCTGGGGTCAATGAGGTATTTATTGGTATGATATAGACGAATTTTTTCTGATTTGGAATACCCTTCAACGAACATAGTGAAATCGAGCATGGAAGTTATGTAACCATGGAGTGTAGTTTATTCCGTCCGTCATTTTACAACTTAAAGTAACTTCCCTCGACGACCCGGGCTTGAAATCACTCCTCTCTCTTGTGAATCTGCCTACTATAAAATCACTTTCAACTTTAATCCAGCTCTTATCACAGTGAATAACTCCCCTACTATTTAGTGCATCTTAGTGTAGAGCGTCTAAAAGGATAAAAATATTACTTGAAACGCAGGAGTTGCAGTTTTTTAAATAGCCAAAAGACAATGTTATGATTCAAGATATTCGCGATTTATTAAATGCTAAATCATTTCGACTGGGTACATGGAGATCGTATTTTGTGTGCCATGGTTGCGGTCTGCGCAAAGAGCGCATTATGTCATAAGGAATAAACAAAATGTGGACTTCTCAAAGATCCCAAGTCCGTCATCTCTAATGCCGATGGCAGCAGAATTGGAGATCTAACGACTTTCAGAGGGAGGAGGTATGGACAGTCGTCAAAATGTTGTCCTTACGCGGTTATGTTGAGGGAAAAGGGCTAAATTCGGTGAGCAACCAGGGCCTTCCTGGGGTGCCTCCACTGTATCTATTCTACATCAAAGTTGGGCAAGAAATATAATTGGTTGCGTAGTAATTCCACTTGACAGAAGCGTATTATTTAACGGTGTCTAGACGATTACACATCAAGTGATAGCACAAAGTCGCTCCGTGAAGCGAAAGGTGATTTTTTGTAGTGGCCATATGTCATGAACTGGGTACAAAAAATGTTACACAGTGCAAAATGACAAAACAGGCACCAATATGTATTACTCTCAACACAACTTTTATTCCTTACATGTAAACTGTATATAAGTATACATTTTTGGAAAGCTTATACTACAAGGATGTCAGATATGGCCAAAAGAGAGACAATATTCAGGGTGGGTAAAATTCCTATAGGGTGTAACATAAGAAAAAAATACATATTTTGTCATTTTAATATACCTTGGTAATTTTTTTTCCCCAAAAATGTGCAGGTCAAAACAGATGTGGATTTTGAAAGACATGACAAAGGCCCTCCAAAAAATAATAAAGGAGATAACTAATGTTGTTCTGTTTTGAACATACAGGGTGGTAAAATTCACTTATATTTTTGACAAAAAAAGTCATTTTGAAGATTAACTTCTTTTATTCAAGTACTAATCCTATATTTCTTCAAGAGAAATACATAAGATATGGGTTTCTGTCCAAAGTTATGATCAAATATTAAGTATACAGGGTGATCCATGTATATTATACAGGGTGATCCATTTTTTTTTTTTTTTTTTTTTGATGCACAGATTTGTTTGTGGAGAATCATCCATTTCCAAGTTTTGTACAAAAACTATTAACTTTGTCTTGCCAATATCATAACTGTACAAAAGCATACATTTTTGGAAAGCTTATAAAATAAGGATCCCAATGGCATCAACACAAACTCGATATTCAGGGTGTACAAGGCCATGAACTGGGTACAAAAAATGACAGTGCAAAATGACAAAAAAGGCACCAATATGAATTACTCTCAACACAACTTTTATTCCTTACATGTAAACTGTATATAAGTATATATTTTTGGAAAGCTTATACTACAAGGATGTCAGATATGTTAGATAATATTCAGGGTGGGTAAAATTCCTGGGTGTAACATAAGAAAAATTACATATTTTGTCATTTTATACCTGGGTCATTTTTTTTTTCTCAAAAATGTGCAGGTCAAAACAGATGTGGATTTTGAAAGACATGACAAAGGCCCTCCAAAAAATAATAAAGGAGATAACTAATGTTGTTCTGTTTTGAACATACAGGGTGGTAAAATTCACTTATATTTTTGACAAAAAAAGTCATTTTGAAGATTAACTTCTTTTATTCAAGTACTAATCCTATATTTCTTCAAGAGAAATACATAAGATATGGGTTTCTGTCCAAAGTTATGATCAAATATTAAGTATACAGGGTGATCCATGTATATTATACAGGGTGATCCATGTATTATAAAGGGTCAATAGGCAATATTTAAAGTCGCCCTGTATTTACCATTTTGAGCAAAGATGACAAACCTATATGTAACTTAACAGTGTACACGGGGCCATTTCTTACTTATACTAAGTGAAATTTGTATCCCCATATAGCTACTAAACCTGTTTGACATTTACAAACTTCATACTGAAAATGCAAAAATAAATGGATCGGCGGCTATTGAGCACATGATGTCTTCAAGGTCTTGAACCCTAAGTACATGTATTGTTTTCATGAATCATATCTATTCCTATTTACCCAATTTAAATCATGCTTTAGTTGTATGTATACTTCATGTATACAACCTTTCTTGTTTGACTTGACATACTCATAAAATGTCTCTAAACTCATGTGACTCCATACAGGTCCCACCCAAATGTCACAATTTTGGTTGAAGATGACGTTGGTCATGAATTAAATTATTAATGCTTCATTAGGCTAATTACCTTTTATATAAGGGAAACCAATGTGTGATTAAAAGAAGAGAATTATAAAGATAATTAAAATCAAGTTAATCCAAGTTTCTCCCTCGTTTTTGGGATATATTTTAGCACAGAACAGCCGAACATTCCCCAAAAGTGATCAAAATTTGTACCTAATTAACATCTAATTTACTAATTAATTAATTACATTAATGGAACCTTAGTTTGTATCATGAGTTAGATCTATCATTCAGGACAGTGTATGTGCAATTTGAGCCCCACAAGTGTTTCACTTCTCTACTTATTTAAATTTATAGGCGACCCATTTTCACGCGTTTTGTGTGTAATGTCTATGGCTCCCCCCATCTCCGGCTCCCCCCGCCGGCTCCCCCGTTACCTAGCTGAAAGTTTTCGACCGTAACTCTCATAATACTAATCCAATAGGGCTGAAAATGGTTTTATCTTAAAGAGCAGGCTTCTAGCAATAAAAAGACATCAAATTATTTGAACAGAGACAAATAGTTTAAGAATTAAATGGAATTAAACTGAAAAAAAAGTTGGAGTGTAACAGATCCCCCATTTTAGTGTACCCAGTTCATGACATACGACCTAGTACATGTTGGATTTTGATATCTTAAGGCCCAGTACTGAGGTTTCTTACCATCATTTTAAGAAGAGTTTACATAAATAATTAAGAGGTTACAGCCTCATTAATATGAAATTTACATAATAAATTAATATTTACCGGGAGTTAGATTATTGGCTATAAATCGAAATCAAAATTGCTTACAGAAATCGGGTTTTCTGAATGTGTTAGGTGATACAATATGTTTCTCAATATTGCTAAATTAATATCATATATCATTTGTAAAATTGTTATATTTCCATATTTTATCTAATAAAATTGGTTTTCAAACAAAAGAGCCAATTTTCGTTTTTGTTTAAAATAAAATGTAATTTTGCAATTGGGTTAATAAGTAATTTGTTGCAACAACAACGCAAAAATCAGATCCAGAACGATCTTGATGTTATGTTATGCCAAATAATCTGAGTCGTGTTGTTTTACACAATAAGGCCATTCTTCGGTCACGTTTGTGACCTAAAAATGGGAAATTTTGATTTTCAATCCAATGCTGTTTTGCCAATATAACCAATCTGTTATTACTTTTTGTATAATGAATAACCTTTAGACCAACCTTAACCAAAAATAATGTTTCCACTTTCGCCAGATTGATTATTTTGTCATGAGGGGCAAATAAAGTTCGGTCACGTTTGTGACCTCAGACAAAAAGGGTTTTTTAGAATTTAAACTTCAACTGTAAAATTCTGTGAGCATTTAAGTACTCACATTCTTATATTTATTTCAGAAAGACATTGGTGTGTTGTCATTACAACAATGTTAGTTATTAAAAGGAACAAGCAAACTTTACTTGGAAATAATTAAATTTATATCACTAAGTGCGGTCATGTGTGTGGCATTGGTGGTTACGTGTGTGACATCTCCATTGACTTTAAACACAAAAATGATGACCATTGTTAATGTGCACAAAAATGAAGTTTTAATAAAATCGTGTGTATTTCCATATTCTCAACTATTTCAAACACTTTCATTACAATGTCACCAGTAATAACTTGCAAAGAGCAATGCTTTTCCTAGTATGCAGATTTCCTGTGTTGAAATAGTGCTAGTCTGCTAATTTGGCAACTTCACTACAAACTTTCAAAAGACACATGGAAATCAAGTTTGAACCAGTCTTTATTAAAATTAATTGTTGTTTTCTTGTTTAAACTGATCATATTCGTATTTTAACTGATAATAAAAGTTAACACTGCTACCTTCTTCAATATGACTAGAAATTTTTTTTTTTTTTTTTTTTTCTCTCAAACAATACTAGAAGGATCTGGTCCTCTCTATATGAGTCATGTGCTAAATATAGTCCATTATGTCATGATTCTGGATTCAGCTCCAATGTTCCCATATTAGAATGTTCATAGCCATCACCCACACACAGCACTGTGCCTGTAGATACAGTAGGGCGCCATCTATAGCCAGACACACATCACCTTGAGTTAGGCTAGTCTGATCTCTTAGTCTCAAGAAATCTCCAGAACATTCTCCGCGGTTCTCTTGAATTCTAATTGCTTTGCACATACCAGCTATGCACACAAACAGGTATATTTTTATATCATGTTACTTAGACTAATTTATAATATTTTATGTGCTAATTTATGACTTAATCTTACTCAAAATGAAATAAATCATTGTCAATTCTTGGGGTTGTAACAACTTGCAAAGAGCAATGCTTTTCCTAGTATGCAGATTTCCTGTGTTGAAATAGTGCTAGTCTGCTAATTTGGCAACTTCACTACAAACTTTCAAAAGACACATGGAAATCAAGTTTGAACCAGTCTTTATTAAAAATAATTGTTGTTTTCTTGTTTAAACTGATCATATTCGTATTTTAACTGATAATAAAAGTTAACACTGCTACCTTCTTCAATATGACTAGAAATTTAAGTCCTTCAAATACTAAAATGGTTGGTGCCGGTCACGTGTGTGACAGTAATTAGCACATAAATAACTTTTGAAAGAGGAAGGATCTAAACCATTTATTTTATATAATGGAAGGTACATATAAATTGGCTTTTGATATGAAATATGAACATTACTGAGACAGTGGTTTTCTAGTAATAAAAACTTCTTTGTATTTTTGGTCACGTGTGTGACATACCAAAGTCAATTAAAATTCTTTGTTAATTACTTGTCTATTTCCTATAAATTTGTATTTTTCAACATAATTTTGAAAATTGAAGTCCATACAATACTTTAAGCAGTATTTCAAACAAAAATAAAAAGCTATTTAATATAAAATAAAGAAGCAAAATGGTGTAATAATCTCACTTTTTTATCCCAAAATATTAAAGAAGTTCATTTATGCAAATGAGGGTCTTTGAGTTGAACATCTTGCTTAAAAATATCATGCAGGGAACTTGGAAGGATGATTAACGTGATAATGTAAAGAAATTTGCAATACCATTAACTTCATTTTTAATCAAAAAGGTTTTGAAGAATGGCCCAATAAAGGTATATGTGAACGACCCAGTTGGTATACCATACACATTCTAACGTGTACAGTGTAGCTTGGGTATTGTCTTTGAATACAATGGATAGTCAACAGCTTTTATCACTCAATGTTTCTACATTTTGAATTTCCCGGTTCAAATTTGTTTAAATCATGTGGTGTTTAACTGCATTTTGAATTTAAAGACGGTTGTATTTAAGAACACGAAGTGAACTGTTCTTTTTATAAGACTAAGTTTTTAACACATTTTTAAAAGTAGAAACGCTGACCTTTACCGTGTGCAATTTAGAACATTTGGCATGTTGTAGCTATTAAAAAACGAATAGGCTGTATATTTAAATGTAAAACAGGGAGACTTGGCCTAAAACGGTGATGACAATTTTAACGTATGACTATAGCCTATAAGTTGATGCTAAGGGTTTCTAAGATTTTTTTTCCCGATTTTTAAAAATTAAATAAAACCATAATTTTGAATATTGTATGGGCTCGCAACGTATGCTGAAAAAGTTTCAACGACAGAAGAAGGCGACTATCGATGACGTGTTTTTATAAAGAGTGATTAAGAAAAAAATATTTACGCTTTGCAAAGAAAAATGCCCGATGTTCCTACCGATGAGTCTCTCTTTTCAAGGCGTTCATGTAATAACTACAGTTTCTCGTTTGGCAATAGTTAATTAGTTAAGTCAAAATCCTCAATTCCGTGACTAGTCTTTGGCAGGTAAGGTTTGACGATTGATTTGACTTCAAAGGACATTTTAGAAGGTTTTTAGCCCACATGTCCCTCTGGAAAATGTCGGCAATTTCCACAGGAGAGGGGTAAAGTTTCTACAGGGGTAAATTTTAAATAATGTTTAGTATAGCTCAAATTGTTCGTGTGGTAACAAGGAGTAAACAAGTCTATAGTGACCGGTCTGTAAAATGCATCGTTGTGGAGATATACAGCAAAATAGGCTAAAGGTCAAATGTTTATTCAGCAAAGGTCAAGGTCTTATACTGGTTGGATTGAGTTATAAAGTATCTTTAAAAATTGATACAATTATATTGAATTAAATTATGTAGGGTATACCTACATTTGCAGCATCTGGAATTTTATCCCCCATTGAAGTGTGTGGGGAAAGTGCCCCCTCCCTGTAACCACGAGAAGATGCCAAGAGGGCAAATATACCCAACATCAGGGTCATGTGTGTCAGTGGGTCACAAAAATGGCCACACCCAATTGGCTTCACTACCTATTTAGTTAAGTCAAAATCCTCAATTCCGTGACTAATCTTTGGCAAGTAAGGTTTGAGGATTGATTTGAGTTCAAAGGACATCGGGGTCATGTGTGTCAGTGGGTCACAAAACGGCCACACCCACATGAGTATTCAACAAGAAAGAGTTCAGTATGATATTCTTAGCTGCTGTCAGTCTTGAGTGTTACAATATAAGCACCAATGATCATGATGGGCAAAATGTGAAACATTATTGAGGCAAAAAAATGGTTTTCACATATCGATTAAATAAGTATGAGTTGATTTCGTGTTTTTTTTTAAATATTAAAATATTTGTCGTGACACACTCATGGTCTAGTAAACAACGACAACAGTTCTTCTAGTCTTGTTGTATTACACCCTACCTTGTCACAAGTGTTAGATGGAATTTCGATCAGTCCATTACATTGAATCGCTTACTTATACTTCAACACCATCAATTCTTTCCCATAAGTTGGCGCATTACATTTAGGTCGAAATGTTCATACCTCCATGTCATTCCTAAACACAATATAGCAGTGTCCTTCCGGGATCCTCTACAATACTTTCCCATTAAATTAACATGTGGCACATGTCAATTATTAATCCACATGTGGATTAGCGGAACGTTAACTCAGCAGCAAATGCCAGTAGGTTTCCATCATAGCATGTTTTCCTGCCTATGTACATTCGAAAAAGTTGCGCACTCTAGAACGATTATATCATCAAACAAACTAGAAACTAAGGGACATGTTCCTTCTATGCTGTTGTTTTGTTTGTCCCCATCGAGGGTCAAGGGAACAGGTAAATCCATAATAAATTATTAAAATCATAAACCGTCTGTTCCCTTCCCGGCAAATAAAACTGGCACATTTTCTCTTGAATGAATAAAATGTCACGTCAATTTATTTCCCCCCAGTATCAGTGACCAATATATACACTACTTCGCAAACAATGGAGCTAATGATAATCAATTACCGACCCATAATTTGGGCCAAGGGGTGAAACGCATTCAAAACAAGTCCGGTCCGTGCTGGACGCTGACATTTTGAATATTGCAAAAATTTGCATTGCAATGCACGAAATTTCAGTTTGGGTGCTGTAATACACACATAATGTCAATTCGATACAAACCATCCGCCAAAATTCAGTTGTTGGATGTTGTGGGGTGCTATTGGTTGGGGGGGGGATTGCCATTTTTTCCTACCACCTGGCCACGCCAACGATGAAATGACATCAGGCGTTCTTTATTTAAATAAACGTCTCATGATACAACACCTTTTCACCTAATCGCGCATTGCTTGAGAAAAAAGAGTATCTGAGCACACTGATCCAGGTACTCTATTATTACACCTGGCCACCTCTACACATACATTAATTTGTATCATACCGATTAGTGTATATAAAAAGCGGCACCCACAGTATGTGGAATAAGAGGAGGATCCATTGCTTTCTATTGTTGGTATCTATGTTTTTTCTTTGTGGTCGGCAAAACATCGAGACGGTGAATTTAAGATTACGTCAGTTTTGGCCTTCTCTATCTATATAGAACCTCTTTGGTATGTGTGTATAGACAACACTTCATTCCTTTTCATCTGGGAGTGAATGACCATTGTTATATTGTCTCGGGTTGAAGAGATTCAGGTGTTACCGGATTTAGACGAAGTATTTTTTAATGAGTAAACACAACATACTTATCCTCATTCACATATACGTAAATCTTGAGCTTCTATAGTGAGTGTCAATTAACTTTTGACCAATTTTCATCATTATAGGGGCCTTGCACGGAAGGTAAATTATATTGAAGTGACTTTTAGTTTGTGCCCACTCCAGATATCCAAGCATTAGAAGAATACAATGCAATGATGCACCTGGTTCACCTGAACTTTTCAGCTATTTCTCGGTGATTCACTTTTTATTTCCTGCCATTGCTTGGGTTGTTCTGGAGGCAGGTCCTGCCAAGATAACCTAGTGGACTGGGGGGGGGGGGGGCCGTGCATCGCCCTATTCGCAAAGGAAGAAAGACAAACAAACAAACATCAATGACCGAAATGTTACTGGGTAAGCTTTGACCTAACACTTTTTGGGCAGAATTACATCCGTAACCTTATTGCGTAAAACTACATTTCTATGTCAATTTAAAACCAGCTTTTTCAGATTAAAACTTAGGGTCACGACCTATATTATAATGTAAACTGGTTAGTTATTTGTGAAAGATGACGGGTATATTTGGTACTCAACACGAATCGTGTAGGTAATAACACCTGACTATATAACATGGCTCCGCATACCGGGCCCATTGAATATTTTTAGTTACTGGTTTGCTGAAGTATATACATATCCACTGGTCACTGATATTGGGAAAGAGAAATTGAGGTGATTTTTATTCATTTTTCAAGAAATGTGCCAGTTTTAATAATGCGCGGAACAGACAGTTCTAATGCTTTTACTCTTTTTATGAAATTACACTGGTTTTTCCTTGCCCCCCGATGGGGACAACCGAATTTTGTTATATAGTTGGTTGTATTGGTCTACGCCAAATAGTCTACTGCGCATTACCAACAAACGTTGTATGCGCAGTAACAAAGTGGCGAACATTTGAATGTTATTGGTGGCTGGTAACTTGTTTGTTTTTTACAGCTCCACGTTCGTTTCGTAGTAAATTGCAGCACTTAAAGGTAGAATAAAAATTTTTCTTCGCGAGTGCACAAAATTAGCTATATAAACTCATACTGGTTTCACATGAGATTGAAATGTCAAATTGAAGTTCGAATTTAAATTAGACCCACTTCAACTATTGAGAGGACATTGTTTGGTATACTATCAGGAATGTGCAATCTCTCAACTACAATTTTGCAAGGCACAATACTTGTATCACACTACGATCAAGGATGTCGAACTTCTTGTAAACAAACAAGCTAAACAGTTGGGTTGCAAATACAATATTAAAATTTAAACTTTTTTTCGTTGGTCAGGATCCTTGTGATAGAGTTAACATAGTGTTTTAGTTGCTCTTTGTAGGTTATATATAGAATTAATGACTATTGTTGTGTGATGGACGGCGATTGTTTAGAAGTGATTGGTTTGTCTTTGAAACCCTTCACCTCGTTAGTGTTTAATACCCGCATTCTCTGAATAACCTATTTCAATAGAAATAATACTTCAAACAATAAAATAAAATCCTTTAATAGATTTATTTTCAGCATACTTTCATTACTTAAATTATTGTTTACCTTTGTGCAACAAATCGAACAATTGTCTACCATTATAGAATCGTGTCTGAAAAAAACCAACAATTTTCAAAAGGTGTTGAAGTATTCAACTGCCAAACTCAGTATAACATTGGCCTCGGTGGCTGAATCTTTTCCCATACGCTGTCCCTAGAATACGGGCTCTCCCGTGGGATTCCCGGTTTATTCACAAGGGAGTGTTTTCTAAGATGCCTTTCTAGGAGAGTGTAGTCCTGAAGACCGGCGTAAATGAAAACAAAAACCGATTTTCAAAAATGATCCAGAGCCAAGTGTAACAACTACAGACCTATGATAGTGCCAAGAAAATTAAATAAAATAATGGCATGACCTCGAAATAATAGCAACTGAAACAATTGTGATGTTGATATACTTAGAAATGATGAGAGAATAACATATCAAAACTCTAGAAGTATGAGTAGCGGGGAACATGAATTTGCAGGGCAGGGGGCAAGGTTTACACAGGGGGAATGAAAAGTAGGTATAATTTACTGAAATCTATACCAACATTTTGGCCATGCCCTAAGGATTAAAAAAGGTATAGTTTGTCCTATCTGTGGGTTATAATTTAATAGTTACATGGCGATAAAGGATCAAGGTCATCCTGGGGTAAAATTTTCAGAATGCTCCGGTTCGTTTCAAAATGGTCCCAAATTCTTCATATAGTCCCAAAGGAACAGGGAATATAATACTTGCACTCATTTCACCATTTGGTCATGTAATTAGAGGTCAAAATGTAACAATGGTCTACATATCCTATTGGGTAATTAATGCTTACCATTTAATTTACATACTAAATGTCAAATGCGGGGTAAATGTGCATTTTCTGTTATAGGACATGACCAGACAAATAATTTGAGACTAGTTTCGCCAAAATCGGAGCACTCTGAAAGAATTACCCCAGGATGACCTTGAACCGTTATGAGCCTATAACCCTGAAACTAATGACCGTAAATATGGAAACTATATCTTTTTTTATCCTCACGACCAGATGAGTAAGTTGGTGTAAGTTTCTAAACAATTAGACCTGTTTTACTTTTGACCCCTGTACAAAATGTGTCCCCCTATTTCTTACATGTTCCCCATTGTTGATTTTGCTAGACTTTGGACACATTGTTCTGACAATTAGAAGTATGATAACCCACAAATTGTTTTCTGTTGCATTGTTTTAGGTCAAAAAAACAATTTTCTATAGCACTTTAGTATAACATAATAATATCTATAACTCGTTATTGGAATTAGTGCAAGAAGCATCAATACTTACCCTCGATCGACAAAATCTCACAGCACAGACAACCCGGAAGAAAGTCAGGTACACCTAATTATTGGACCTCCTAGAAATAGTAAAACCAATGTACTTTTAATAGGTGGATAACCGTTGTTATTTGGATCGTCCGAAGCCTTTGATACTGTGCCACACCAGAGGCTACTCGCTAAGACTTAAAGGCTCCGCGGAATTGATGGAAAACGACTTGATGATTGGATCCAAGCATGGCCTAAAAGCAATGGCTAAGGTGTGAAAAAATGCGGGAGCTGGGAGCGCCGCTCCGACAACGAAATGGTTGAAAGTCTTGGTCAGTGCGGCTATGTGAACATTGCAATGTTCTTCCTGATAAAAAACAACTTTTTGCGCCCCTGGACAGCAGCGTTCCCCCCCCGGAACCACCGTGGTGGCGGAGCTCACGACTAGGGCTTTGGCGGAACTCTTTCAACATGTTTTCGTAAGTGAAATACCAGGAATCACCTAAAACGACGCCCCAGATCTTATGATGTAGCCACAATTTTAAACATTGTAGTATGCATGGAACGCCTTCGGAAAAATGGGGTTTCAACAGGGTTGGAGACGCTGAAAAACATACGAAACGGCATACATCTGAGCCAAAAAGTGAATTTTTAATGATTTTATTTAAATGACCCGTGACGTCACGAAAGCATCAGAGGGGGGGAATGAATGGGCATGGAGGGGAAGGACAATGAACACATGACCTGCATGATTAAGCCGGCTTCGGAAGCCAATTCGGATGCTCGGGAAACGTCATACAAACAACCTTTCTCTCAAATTGATACCAAATTTTGACCGATTTGGAGTAATTGTTTAATATCGAATCATTATTCGCTACTCAAAGTTTAAATTTAGAATTTTTTGACGTTGTTTTTAAAGTATGGTAAAGGTGTTACCCCTGCTTAAGTATTAACTATTTTCCAACACGAACACAATCCCGCTTAGCTCAGCGGTTAGCCCTCGTCCCGTGATACTGAGATCTTTCCAGGTTCGAATCCCATCCGGGGCGCACTATTTTTTTCCTTCTCTTTCCATCATCCTTCCTATAATTAATAATTTAGGCACTAATGGTATTCAAAGTTCTAATTAGATTTTTATTTCATTTTTTTTCTTGAAAAATACGTGTTTTTTTTTTTTAGAGGTTCCGGTTTCGGACCGTATCAAATGAAACACTCGTAGCAAAGACGAAAAGTATTGTGAATACCCGACCAAAGAATGGTGAAGTCTGGCCATACACTAGCAATTATTAATCATTAGAATTAAGATGAAAAACATCCGCAAAATCAGTAGGTGAGAGGATGCATCCCCGTATGGGTATTCATCCTCTCACCCCAGAATCTTCACAACAACAATCATATCATTCTCCAAGCGAAGGAGCATGCCACATCAAAACCGTTCAAGACATGTCCCTAACCCGTCATTGAAAACCCTTCAGCATGCCTTCAACAACCACCCCAAGGGCCCTTTGGAAGTTTATTTGGACTTTCATTATTGATGAGATTGCATTTATTGCGATGTCTCTACCCATCATCCCCCACCACCATGCGCCCGGGGATGCCCCACAACATCTACAAAATATACAGCTGGCCCCTTCATCTGCCAGACGCAACACAATTGCAGCTAGGCCTATCTCTAGTTCCGAACACTCTGGATCATCACACAAGGTGTAGAATTTACTTGTAACCACAGAACCGGTCACAACATTCTTGCAAGACTCGGTTCTAGCTGGGGGTCAAGAGCCCCTCTGGTTTCCCATATTATGAATGACATTGGGAAGGAGTTAGTACTGGCTTTCATTTCAATTTGCCGACGACACTGTCCACATTATTCAAACCGGTGTACTTGTCAAGAACCTGTAGTGTCCCCCCAATGAGAGTGTCCTAGGTACCATACCAACATGTACATAATACACCGGGACCTTGTAGACGAGGCATTTGGGTACAGTGCTGAAACAAATGGATGCATACCAGCACTTCAAGTGGAGCAAATAGACAGATGGTTGGTAGGACCCTCAGTCCACACGGGCCATGTAATAATATGACCCCTGTTTCGATGTCTTCTTGGGTTGAAACTGGTTTGAAATGATTTGCCCGACCGACCCAAATTATTCACCAGTTTCAACCCAAGAAGATATCGAAACCGTGGAAAAAGAGATGACGTAATGCACACGAGTACCGGATACAGCATAACGTTTATAATAAAAAAAAAAACCAAACTCTAAAAATAATGCGCTGTGGATATGGATACACATATCAACTGAAAACATTCATCCTTGTGCGCATCCGCATATATCCATCTATACTCCATTTCTACCTGCGTGCACCGTGCAGTGAACGGCCAGCCAATATTTGATGGTCGTCACTAACTACCGCGTATGCTGACGGCGTTTTTTACACGACCTTTTCCACTAATTCAGGGATTTTCGTGGGGCAATTTATTTGCAAGAAATCAGAAACTCATAAATCAGAGCGAAACAACTTTAAAAATCCATCAATTTTATCTAAAATATGCAATTTTTCCTTCAGCTACTGACGTGGTTACAGAAACTATTTTTAGATCATGTGTTATTGAAAATAGTTTTATTATGAATAATATCCCACAGCTACGGTATCTCTGGGCAGTTTATATTCGTTCTCGTTTATTTTCCTATGGAACTGCCAGTTATGCTCACTAGTATTGCTTTTTAATATTGCTCTTAGGTTTTAAATTGGTTAAAATTTGCATTGTTTAGATGTGTATTTGATAGCTGTCTATGCCATTACACTTGGGCCTTTTTTAATGCCGCCATTTAGACATGTTCGACGACTTTAACTGCTGAAACACAGCTCTTGTCCTTTTTTAAACGGCATTTTCAGTAGTCTCCTTTTATCAGCACTCTTTGGATAAATTATCTGCTCTAATTTGTAATTTTAAGGAGTTGTAATTTATATTAGGAGGGTGCTTTAAATGGGCCATTGTTTGCTTTTCATTAGGGCTGGAGTTTTTTTGTATTCATATACCTATCTCAAATCAACAAACGAAAAAAAATTAATCTCAGCCAAAAATCTCAAAAACGAAAACACACACCAAATCATCGAACGCAACACACCACCACAAAAATGCCCTGCGAGAGTCTCTCTCTCCACGACTCTTAGTCCCCACGCTGACGCTCGCGCGTCCCCCCTCACCGCCCACGGACCCCAACGTGAAATGACAACATTTTTGCCTCGGGTCTACCGCCGCCTGCGTGACCCCTAGCTTAGACTAATAAAACTTTCTGTCGTTTATTAATTTCAAATTCAAAAGCTTTTCGACTTGTCCAGACTACCATAAGTCCTACACGAATTAAATTCATATCGCAATGCAAAATTCGAAATTTGGCCACATGCAACTTTAAAACCATTTTTTAACCAACATTCTAGAGGGTGGTCCTCCGAAAGATTAAATGTCACCGTTGATGAGAATATGATCTATAGAGATGAACAGTGTTTGTTTTGACCCTCGTCTAACCGAAGGGGGGGGGGGTGGGTTACCCCCCTTTCAAGTTATTTTTTTTTCCCCGGCTTGCGTAAAACCCCCCTTTTTAGGTGACAAATTATTAATGGATTGTCAATTGACATGTTTCCGCTCCTTTTAAAATCCAAAAACAAACTCCAACCGGGGTAGGTAGATACAACAGGGGTGATCCAAAGTTGATTGATAAAAGGGGGTTAACCACCCCCCTTCGGAAGTACAACATGCCTACACAACACAGGAACATCACAGACCTTGATTTTGGTGGTTGGTACCAAGAGATAGCTCTGGTCCTCCCTCTTTCCTCTTTTCCATTATCAAAATGAGTACAACATGCCTAGAATTACGTTTACGTCACAATGATCTCATAAAGTTCGCATGTCAGCAAAAACTGCCATTTCCTAGAACACACACACACAGTGAAAAAAAATCAATTTTACCGCCAAAAAGGTTAGGGAAATCAGATTATTCATGCGGTTTTTTGACTCTACTACTTGATGGGAATTACTAGTTTTATATAATGAACAACAAAAACAAGCATTTTAGAGCTATAATAAGGTGTTTTGAGTCGCAAAATTGCGAAATATCAATTTTCCACCCTATCTTCAGTATGTTGTCGGTACTTTCCGCAATACATATGACGTCATGGTGACGTCATAATGAGGATGTTAGTACTTATTTTAGTACCAATGAAAGAATAAACTCTACGCTAATCCTTTGGTACAATTTACAGGAATCGTGTTCAGTAACGAAAATTCCGGGGGGTGTAACCACCCCCCTTCGGAGTGTTTGTTACAAAAATGGGCTCAGGTAGACGAGGGTAAGGTGGACACCCCAGGTTTTCAATAGCATTTAGGTTTGCTTGCAGCATCATTTTATCATGGCTTTCAATGTTTTAAGCGAATGTCGCTGGCAAACCCCTGGTTGCCAAGTTGAATCGTTTGTTACACGATTGTAAACGTGTTAACTGTGACATGGTGTATCGTTCGTAGTATTGTGTTTTGACACAGTACTAGGGAATAATTACGGGGGGGGTCACATAATTAGAAATGGATATGGTGTAAGGCTAGCGCTTTCCCACCCATGGGCATTCGGTGACAGAGGTACTCAAACAAATAGGGGTACTGTATTGGGGTGAGAGACTGGCCAAAATGCTTCCACTAGGGGTTTTTGGGTGAACAATGTGTAATGCAACATTTTCTCAAAAAGTTTGGTTTTTTAGAAAATTTTGCAAGAATTTTACCAAAATAACTAGGGTCTTTTGGGGTTGAAAATGTTCAAATTTTCTCCAAATTAGTGGTAAAACTTTTTAAAAAAATGTTGTCCTGGTACATTTTCAAATATATGGAGTCACATACCGTCCACCTCCACCAAGATGGAGTGCCTCCCAGTATATTGGTTATTACCACAATTGGTGCATCTGATGCCCCTCATGTCAATCAATTTTTCTGTCCCTGTCTGAATTGTACACTTGTCAAAATAATAACCTTCAACCAAATTACATACATTTATTCGGGATGTCGCAAGTGGAGCTCCAT
>JAMKCH010002630.1:0-73967 GCA_023653785.1 Ophioderma brevispina | reverse complement strand
GAGAAAACTGGTCTGGATTGCACTGAGAAAAGCTGTGTAATACTGCAATTTTAAGGGTAGAGAGGAGGGATCAGGGACCCCCAAAATTAATATTTTTTTTCAAAATTGTTTTTTACATAAAAAAAACGTTTTCAAAATTTTTCTCTTTAAAATACTTTTTATCCCATTCAAATCGGATATTCGGTTCAAAAGTTATAGTCAAGTCTAGTTCACCGTTTGATTTAATTGCTTGCCTCAAAACAATAGAAAACAAAGAAATGTAGGGTCACAAATTTCTTTTGTTTATTGTTTTCACCAAGCTATTTTAACATTTTTACTTTTAACATTCATAACTTCAAATGGAATATAGACTTAAGTCTGCAGTAGTCTCAACATTTTCTAAAAATTCCTGTACTTTCTAAAATCTGTTTCAAAATTGCTTTAAACCTAAAAATAAGTTGCATAATATGCAAATTAAGTGTTTCTAGATTTAAAAAGCGGTTTTTCGTGTATTACAAATGGTTTCATGAGTTTGCGATCTTTAAAAAAATGTGCAGGCAAAACTATACACCCCCTATAGAGCTGAAACTTTGCACAAATAAGCTTGGTATACCAGAGCTATGCATGGTCTACTTTGAATACACGAGAGTCAGTACTTGTTTATCCATGGCAAGGTTCCCAAAATTCACGGTGGCCCATATTTACCTTTTTAATACTACATTCTAAAATACTGAGATGTTTTCAAAGTAGAACCAAAATCTACAGAGCTTTTCAAAAGCTTTCATTTAACACCTCCAACAACCAACTTTCTGTGATGTTCTATTGCAGAGCTACCTTTTCAAAACAATATGTGATTTGCACGAATTAAATATGCAAATTAGGTAAAATAATATGCAGGTGAAATTTGAAAATGGTTATTTTTTTCAGTATTTGGTGATGATACACCAATTACTTACCCAAGACTGAAGTTTCTATCATGTTTATTTTAAAAAAAAATGTCAATTCCCTACACTTCTACCTTAAAGGTCATGTACATGCTTTAAAAACATACTATAATACCACCAAAAACTGGTTTCATTCATAGTATATAGGCCTATTGGTATCAATGTAAAATTGCATGAAGCAGAATTGAGGGAAGAAACCGTATATTTGATAAAATGGGCATATTATCTGTGTTGGACAAGCTTTCAAAGGGAAATTCCAAAATGAAAGTATTTATCGCGGCTGGGCAAGCGTGACCCAGAAGTGACGTTACGAGTGACACTACGATGAGGCCATAAAAAAAAATGGTTTGTCTCAAAGCTGACGCGCGTTTGTAAATTTCGCGAAAATTGAAAAAAAGTTAGCGGAACTTTTTTATTTTTTTTTTCAAAAAAAAAAGTCATGAACTCCGAATTTTGGTTGAAAACTGAAATTGTGAAAATTGCCGATTCACGCCAATTGCGGACTCTCGCGGGTGAACTGACTAATTTTACGTTGACGTGAGTTCAGAGACGATACTTACTGGGCACCAAGCGTGTTGTGAGTGAAAACACTCCACCATCAAATAAATGGCCAAAATGCAATATACGTCCGGTAAAGTGTGCAGGCCGAAAAGGGTGGAGGTGGGGCGAAACTGGCACTTAAGTGGCTGTTTAGCGTCGAATATCGCAAAACCAAATTGAAAGACCCCCATACATTAAATTACATATTAATTTTGTATCGATGTGGCATCCATTTGAGGGTATATGATTGCAAAATCTTGCCGCTTTAGTTCAAAATCGCGCATTCAACAAAGGTATAGACGTGTATTTCAATGCGGACTTATTTACTGGTGTGCGGGGTCATCGGTCAATTGCAACGTAGCGATTATACATGTGCTTCGGGAAGTAACGGGATACAGTTATTCTAAAGTTGTTAAAGTTGAATCTGACAACTAAAACAACGGATCCTCCACAAAACTGAAAGAACAAAACTCTAAGATAGTGCAATGAAATCTGTTGGAGGAAATCAATGTGTTGGATATGAGGCAGGAAATCGCGCTGTTGATACTGCCATGACGGCAGAATTCGATACCATGGTAGATGTACACGCACAGGTGAAAGTGATCAGTGGGTGCATGGCACATTGATATTTTATTGCCGAGCAAAAAGGAGTTTAAAATTAAAAAAAAAAAAAAAAAATACCGCATCCCGCATTAATTTCAAGCCACTCATCCAGCTTTGAGACACACAAATTTTTTTTTTGGCCGATCGTCATAGTGTTGGAACGGACGTGCCGGGGCACAGGTTTCTTGTGTAGTTGACTTCTTGCGGTATATGCGTCGTACGTGTGTATCATATATGGAATATTTTTTCTTGATTTGGAGCTTAAAATTACGATAATATGTGCTGTATTGTCGACTGGTGCACCAGCGGCGACCCTACCGACAAGGAGAATCAGAAAACAGAATAGCTTAAATAGCTTTATCAAGTTCCAGACAAAGAAAAACCGACAAGGAGAGATATATGGAGTGTGCGGTGCGGTTTCGCCCAGTGTTTGACTTGTTTTACTTAATGGTACTCTGACGTCATTAAAGAGGTCAAATCCAACTCCAGCATCTTGAGACTCGTTCGCAAAAACAGGAGAAGGCCCTGTCAGTTTGGGTATATTAATCCTTGAAATTTAACACTTTCCGATGTTTATTCAGGATACTGTTGAGGTACGAAATGTAAGAAATTAAGGAATGTCTACTCAGCCATGTCCATGGACATTTAATAGATAAAATTCAAAATGTTTTAATTACATGGAGATGATAGACAATGTGTTGGTAGGTTGAACTTGAAGCAGGAGGCAATCATTACGAGAATATTAGAAACCAAATAAGGTTGATGAAATTAACAAAGCTGACCCCCCTTTTTCTTGCATATGAGGCAGCAGTAATTTGGTAGAGGTAGAGCTTATCTCACTGTTGATTTGGTTGGGGTTTAAGAAGTCTGTTAGCCATAGCTGAAATGTTTTTTTCATATGAAATAAAAGATTTTTGCCCCCCCCCCAAAAAAAAGTGCCAAGTTCAACCAAAGCAATGTTTTAATTTAATTTAAGCCTAATATGTAAAACTATGTATTGATAGGATAGCAGTCAGAACACACAACTTGGTCCAAACTCCAAGCAGATTTATGGAACGTTATTGTCAATAAAAAAATATAGGAGGGAAGATTCAGGAGAGAAGTATCAACAATCAACGATCACTGACGTAATGCATCTAAAAAAGGTGTGGAAAATTGTGAGGTCATATTCAGAAGGGGTTTGTATCTTTGAATTTGCCCGTAATTGTGTCTGTGATCAATTGCAACAGTCAGAAAAGTTTTTGAGGGTTCGGCAAACAAGCGCCAAATCATATTGCTCCATTCTCACTTAAATGGACAGATAGAAAAAGAAAAATATTCAAAAATTTACATATCCCATTGGGCACTTCCACATGTTATACATTTGTCTGATTGGTCATTACAGACACAAACATGAGATAGTCCTCTGGTAACAATCAAAATAGTGTTTTGTATCTGTAGACTGTAGACCATACCACCATTCATCCAGTTATCTCTGATGTTAATTACATGATTGTACCTTCAAAGTAACCAATCAAATAGGGCCTGAGTGCTGCTGCTGTGCCAGTAGTCCCAGGGGGTTAAATTAATCCTTATTCCAAAGAAATAATAAGACTTGTGAGCCTCGGAGTATCTGATATAGGAAGATGTGAATTAAGTCGGTCGGTTATGATGTCACCAAATTGGAATCCTGCCACCTGATTGTCAATTACGGCTCTTCACGTCGCTACATGGGACGTGAAGATACCTTTGGGGAATGATGAAGTCAACAAAAATCACGCTATGCAGCAAAAATTACTCACTAAATTATTTCTTTGAAATAAACTCTCAAAAAATTATATCCTGCTGCTGTACCTCACGAAAAAATTATATGGAAGATCAAATCAAAAATTGATTAAATCGAGAAACTTTAGACTCCATAGACGGTCCATAATACGTTTTTCACGCACAGCGCGAGGGAGGGTGGATGCCAAAATTAACAACTGCGACCGACAGAATAATCATAAACGTCCAATACAAAACGCTATTCAAACACTGTCTATAAAAATCGCTCTCCTGTCAGATTTACAATTAGAGCATTTGAATCTAGGTGTTCATGTAGAGGTGAGGGTTCCGAACCTGGCTATTATGAAATTCTAACGTGGCACAGTGAAGCACATGATGAGCGTCATATGCTGTGTACGTTTGGAAAAGTTATGAATATTAATTAGCTCATTTGAATATTTGAAGGAATTTCTTAATTCCTCTACAGACTAAATCAATTAGTCAATTGAAATTCACACCCTTTCTGCATAGTGCAATACATCAATTCATTGGGCTTGTCTTCCATAGGAAACTGATCAAATATGGGATTGTCTAAAATGGTTTAGTTATACCCATTTTGGTGGCTGCTTGTGTGAAAAATAACAATTAGGCAAAAAAAATTGTTTTGTCGTAACCAGACATACCCTATAAAAAACCTGCCGACTCGAAAAGTTTTTTATGCAAATTAGCACAAATAAAAAAAATATCTCTGACACGACCCAATATCTTCATCCCCACAATTAAAAAAATATGGTTTTACCAAACACCAAAGATTGAAAAAAATAACAAACCAAGACAACAAAGCAAACTACACAAGTGTAAAATAAAAGATATTGCTCATGTCATTTGAAAAAAGCTTGAGGACTAATTAGTTGCATCTTTTATTATTTTAGAGTAAAACATTGAGATCTAAAAAAAATAAAAAATCGACAGACCGGCCATGTTATTTCTCTGTTCGCCAAAAATGCTTATTGGTTGGTGTTGGCTATTAAAAATACTGTATAGCAGTAGTAGGGTGGATTTTTTTTTTTCTTGGGAGTATATTACCAGTCAACTACCACCACCTGGTGGAAATACCTCCGTAAAAAGGAAAGTAAGTAGTTTTAAGACAAGAGGCACTTTGTATTGCCAATAAATAAAGATGACAACTTTGGCGCTTTCATTTAAAGTGATTGACATATGTATTCTTTATTGGGATAGGTCATGACAGAAATCCACATTTGCCTGGTTGAGTAATAACTCTGCATGCTTTGTTATTTCCGCGTGGTGAATTATTATAAAATCTTTTTTGCCTCAATCAATTCTTCCCAACCAATGTTGGAAGGGAATGATTAGGCCTATACTCATATTTTTTAACCCATCCATGATGGGTTGTTGCTATCGAGAGCGGCGTTTTAATATGTCGGGTCTTGTTAGCGAAAATAGTCGGCCGTTTTATGTCCCTTTCCGCCGGAAATTCGGCAAAATGTTATAGAGGTGGTGGGCCGTTGTGGTTGGAATTCTTTTTTTAATTTTAGTGACGGCAGTCAGTCAGTTTGGGGAGAGTTTTCTGCTTTTTAGGGCATCTTTGGATGCCTCGCCTTTGTCGCTTTCTTTGAAAGCTATTGCTGTGTTGTGTGTGCGTGTTAAGCGGTGCTTGCGGGGTAACTTCGCGGCGAAAAAGACCTGAGTCAGTCTGGTGCAAAGGACAGAGGTCAAAACACGATTGCAAGAGTAAGCTCATTTGCATAGCTTGCAACCGCGCTGATCAGAGTTAGTGTAAAAACACCCTGGACTGAGCCCTGGACAAGCTGGAGCACCAGTTTCTATTTACATGTTTTGTTGGGAAGGGAGGAAGTGGAGTTTGGTACAGTGTTAAATTAATAAATGGAGGACTGTTCGATAGAGTCCCAGTTGTTAGGTGTTTGTTTTTCTTCTTAACGTGGGCCTATGTTATTATTTTACGATGAAGCTATATTATTTCTTATTTCGGAGGAAAGAGCTTGTGAGGATTTTGATGCAAGTTCTCCTTTTATTTGTAATGGTGGTCCGGCCTCGGGATGTTGCCATGCGACATATTACCTTTCCGACGGATCCATTTGTACTCATAGGGTAACTTCTGCTGAGACTAATATACTACGTAGGTATATTAGTTTCAGCTTATGGGTTCTTAGACTTGAAAAAAATGTGTAATAGACATATGTAGTATGCAATCGTGTTTCCAATTAATGGGAAACAGAAGGTAGTGTTGTGTCAAACAGAATATTATGCCTATTGTGGTATTATTATGTAGCTATTACATATTAGATATGGCCATTAAAGTCTTGGCTAAAAAGGGTTACTTATTCGTAATCCTTGGCTCCCGCCTTGGCTAGCCATTATATGGGGGGTTTATAATGAATATTCAAAACAGAATTGGAATCACAGGTTATCTGGGCGGGGAGTCCACCGTGTATATGGTTATGGCCGGCGGCTTCGCAGTTGTTGCTAATCTTGATGCGGAGTACAACTGAATAAACAGCAAGCCTATATGCATTCAATCGGTAACTAAGTCTCATAGCCTTATTTGCAGATAAGGACAATGACCGTCAGTAAATTTAGGCATGTGTTGTCGTATGATGTTACATGTATGTCAGAGGAAATGCTTCCTCATTGAAACGATAGGATTATTATCAAGCCTTAATTCCCTTTGTCCTTAGCCAACCCTTGTCACTAGAGACGTTTGGGACAGATGTCGATTAGAGAAAAGACGTGGCCCGATACAACCTGTTTCATGAACAAAAAGTAAGATGGCATTTCATGTTTATACATCATCTTTGCATATAGATAGTGCAAAGCAGATCGACTAGATTGATTCTCTATGCGTCGGACACGTTTTAATTTAATTTCCAATGACCCGAAAGGTTGAATCTATTATGTTTGGAACCACACCGAATGTTGTTGAGGTATACAAAAGTATTGTGCAAACACTGCATTTGTTATTGGCTCTAATGTACTTTTCCTCCGTGTAGTATGTGCAGGATGTACTCCATCATCATGTTGCCCCTTACGTTGCAGCATATTGATCTCTTGGGGCCGAGTCACATAACAGCTGGAGTGATGTTTGTGTTGGTAAGATCGCTTGGCCAAATTTCATGTGTAATTTGCATAAATACATGTCGGCAAACTGTTTTTTGACGCGGTGGACGCCTTAACAGCTTTCTGGAGGGGTTGTTCATGTCGAATTCGAAATCTGTCACGAAGGTTTTCTAGCATGAAGGATGGAGTAACATATAAACTTGCATGGTATTGTTATATAATTAATGACATTTTACGCGAAAATTGTAGTTTGTTGCAACATGAAGACCCTACATATTTTGTTATTAGTTGACATCTTATAAATAAAATGGACGCCAATAGACACTTCATTTGTTGCCTGCGAATTCCATTCCTGCGAATCGTAATGGCCCATAGGATATACAACAAAACTAACATATACAATTGCCCAGTGTGTTATTCCATCAGGCCGACCTATTTCAAGATACCAGGCCCTCTAAACAGTTTACAAAACATGCTGTTAACTCGTAGATCCAAATGATGACCTTACCTGCAGGCAATTTTTGTTCTAATTTGCAATACACTGTTCTATGTCTTGACGTTCTGGCTCAAGTGGTCGAGAAGGTTCACAAATCACGTGACCTAGATTAATAATATGTGATGCCCTTGCGGTTATAAGCGAATGAGAAACTACGTACATAAATCTGGCGCGACCTCAGCCAAGATTACACCCAATAGAAAGTTCTCTTCTCGGGTCTAGTTGTTGCTAGAATCAGCCACACGGCTTTGGACGAAGTTATATAAATTAAGCAACACTATTACATAGTAGCCCGTGGCCCGGGCATCGTGGCGTACAGGCACCACAAGGGCATTGAAGACTTAAGAACCAGGGCGGGAACAAGGTTTGGAAACAACTACGCGATGAGGTCGGCAAACAATTCCATCTTCTCAGTAGGGAGGCAACACGATGATGCGCTTTAAACCTGTGATGAAAATATCCAGTATCGCAACGGTTCAGAAACAAATCGCTCATGAATTGAACGCCGTAATTTTATTCCTCCAAGCTATGTTATTTTTGTAGGATTTCCTAATAACGTCACCTGGGGACAGGGATGGATTCCCCCGGTTTTTACAAAGACGCAAAAAGGCGAGGTAGTCCCGGAGCAGACCGGACTCCAAACACAGCCAGGGGCTGACAGTGCCGTTCGCTATCCGATTTTACGATATGTTTCTTCCAATGAGTCAATAGACACGGAATATTGGGGCCTCTAAACAGCGCATCAATCGCCCGCAGTACGGATCACTCGTAGCAAATTACGAGAAAAGGCGGTGCTGGTAAATTCCAACACCGCCTTCTCGTCAGCACCGCTTTTTCAGAGAACGGTTCACGACATGAGTCGAAAAGGTCATTGATTATCAAATCCAATACAGATCAAAAGTGTTTTTTTAACTATACATATAAGCATGCATTAAAGGAAAATAGCTACGCTCTACGATTGAAAATTAAGAAACAGAAGAAACAGACGCCCTATTTAAAATGGGAGCGACCAGCTTGAACGCACGTATGTCAAAGGTGTGTTTTCCATATTGATCTTCATTGACACAGCGCGCGATCAATTTTTTCTTTTATTAAATGACGTCATACAATTCTAACACAGCCTGGTTCCTGCATAAAATATGAACGAATTAAATTAATTTATCGCTTTTAAAAAACTTCCCCAAAAAAATGAAACCGAACCCAAGAGTTGTAACGTTAACTATTTACTAATCTCGTTCCGTATTTTGAAATGAAAGAAACAATTTTTTAATGAAGAAACCATAATAAGAAAGCTTGCAGCATCGAAAATTTTCGAGTAGACGATGTTGTGTTCGACCTTTTGGAAATCACAACGCAGCATTAATACATAGGAATGTTCTGTAATGACCCATTCTATCATTCCGAAGTTACTGTCAAAGAGAACTTTTGACTTCCTTTGACTTTAATCAGTAAGAAAAATAATGGACAACTTTAGTTCGACACCTTTTAAGTTTATTTCAAGAGAGGCCATTTTGCAGATCACGCATCGTAGCCCGGGTTCTGATGGTTATATCGTGACCTTTGACCTGCACGAACAAGGTCGTCGCACTATCAATGTTTAGTTCGCTTATGGCGAAATAAAATACAAACTAGTTTCGTGCGGTTCTTCGTGTGGGTTTTCATACGATTTAAACCATTTTTATATTTGTTACTTTTTTGCACGTATTGTTAAATCAGATCTGGAGGCTGGTAGGAAATATGTTCTAATCACGTTCGGCCATAAATGTTAAGATAGTGTTAAATTCGTGTGTGGAAAATGTGGTCATCTCAGCTCCCGCCTCAGCTAATATAGTAATAAGCATAAAGAAATTCGATACTGTTGGCATTGTTTATTGGGTTTTTAGGTTTGGTCATCAGTATTTTTCCGATCGTCTTATTGTTTATTCTCTCGGGTGAACTTGCACGGGCAATGACGGTGTCAGAGAATCAGTGTGCACGGGTCACCATCTTCGTCCCACATGTTCGCCCAGACGGTTATCATGTTTATTTCGAAATGCAGGTGCTCCATTTTCATTAATATTCTCATCGTCAATGTTCAGCTAGAAATTATCCAAACACACTCAATGACGATCGCAATTTCCGACTAGAAAACAACACAGAATGTGAAACAATTTTTGCTCTGGTGATCCCCACAGTATTTTACCACCACACACAACACCACCCCACACACCATTGTGCGGAGCAAACAAGGTCGAGTACAAGCAATGTAAGTATGACATGACCGTTTTCATGCAAGGCACACTGAGTATGACCCATTTAGCCGAACGACCGAGTAAAAATGTTGGGGAAGCACTACTCCGTCCACGATAACTTCTCACCGGCTATGTTTTTATGTATTCTTGGTTAGATGTCACACAGTTACGCAGTCAGGTCAATATAATGCATCATCTATTTACCGGTGGGTCTGTGTCACTATCTGGTCTGTCTGTCACAGTGTCTGTCTGTCTGATCGCGTCTATTTTCTCAGACACCAAGGTTCGCCGTTCATGAAACTTGGTGGGTGGGTGCCCCTTTGACCAACCGAAGACCGAGTTGTTTTGGTTAGTGGATTCAGGTCATCAGCGGTCATTCAAGGTCAGCTGAGGTTCATGGGTGTAAACATTGGTGTATGGACAGAATTGGAGTTGTGGGGTCGATTTTTATGGGCGAAAATTTGAAGGTCACGACAAGGTCATTAGGGGTCTTTCAAGGTCAAGGAGGGGGTTAACCTTGGTTTCTAGGACACAAGGGTTGACGTTTCCGAAACTTGGTAGGTGGGATGCCCTTGACCCTCCGAAGACGAGGTTAGGTTATATGGGTTAGGATATTGAGGTCATCAGGGGTCATTCAAAGTCAAATGAGGTCAAATGGGTAAAAACGTTGGTGTATGGAAATGAAATTGGAGGGGGTGGGTGTCGGATTTTGATTGTCGAAAATTTTGAAGGTCACGGACAAGGTAATTTAGGGGTATTCAAGGTCAAAGGAGGTTAAACCTGGTTTCTCGGCACTGAGGGTTGCCCCGTTCCCATACCTGGGGTTTTTGGGTGGGTGCTCCCTTGACCTCCGAAGACCGAGGTTTATTGGTTAGCGGTCAAAAGGTATTCAGGGGTCATTCAAGATCAAATGAGGTCAACATGGGGTAAACATGGGTTATGGACATGAAACTTGGCTGGTGGGGTCGATTTTGATGGCCGAATATTTTGAAGGTCACTGCAAGGTCATTAGGGGTCATTCATTAAGGTCAAAGGAAGGTTAAACGTGGGTTTCTCAGAGACCGAGAGTCATGTTTCCTGAAACGGTGGGTGGAGCCCCTTGGCAGTCCAAAGACAGAGGTGTTGGATTGGTAAGGTGATCAAGGGTCATCAGTGGCCATTGAAAACCAAGTAGGGTAAACGTTAGTGTATGGACATGAAACTTGGCGGCTGGCTGGGGTCCAATTTCTGTGCCGAAAATTTTGAAGGTCACGACAAGTCCCATTGCGGGGTCATTCAAGGTAAAGAAGGTTAAACGTTGGTTTTCGGAGACCGAGAGGTCGCGTTCCTGGAAACTGGTGGGTGGGTGCCCCTTACCGATCAAGGAACGAGGTGGTAGTGGTTAGTGGATCAACGGTCACAGGGGTCTCAATCAAGATCAAATGAGGTCCAATGGAGTAAACATTGGTGTATGGACATGCAATTTGGAGGTGGGGTTCGAGTTTTGACACCAAAAATTTTATTTTAAAGGCATGGCAAGTCATTGACGGTTCATTCAAGGTCAAAAGATTTGGGGTAAAATGGGGAAAACATTGGGGTATGGACATTTGAAACTTTCAGGGTGGGATTGCTTGTTGATGCCAAAAATCTTTAAGAGCACACAACAATGGTCACAGTGGTCAGACAAGGTTCAATGAGGTCAAAAAGGGGTGAACTTTGTGTATCCAGACGAAAAACTTGGTGGGTTGGGGGTAATTGTCTGCTACCAAAAAATTTAAAGGTCATAACAAGGTCATTCGGGGTCATTCAAGATCAAATGGGGTAGGTGGGTGGTAAGGTGTTAAACGTTGGGTGTATGGACATGAAACCTGGAAAGGAAGGTGGGGGTCATTGTTGCTCCGAAATGTCAAAGGTCACAACAAGGGTAGGTGGTAATGAGAGGTTATTTAAGGTCAAGGAGGTCAAAGCCATTTTTCTTGGAGATCGACGGGCGGACGTTTCCTGCAACTAGGTGGGTTGGTGCCCCTTGATTTCAAAGACTGAGTGTTTAGTGAAGCCCAAGGGTCATCAGGGGACATTCAAGGTCAAAGGGGAGGCCCAAATGGGGTGAACAAATTGGGTGTATGGACGTGAAACATGGGACGTTGGGGTTGATTGCTGACAAAAACTTCCAGGTCATGACAAGGTCATCAGGAGTCATCAAGAGTCAAGAGTAAAATTAGGGGTAGTAACAACTTTGGTGTGTATTCCAAATGAAAAGTGGGGAGCGGGGATGATTGTTGATGGCGTGAAAAAATGTTAAGTCATGTAATTGTCATAGGGGTCATCACAGCCAAAGGAGGCAAATCCAAACTTAATAACTAGGCATTCCGAACCATCCCATTGATGGGTTACTGCATCAGTGATGCACCCGTTTAAGTTCTGGGTGATTAATAACTGGGCTGAATATCATTTTGTGGCTTCATTAAAATAGATGTACTTCTCTTTTAAAAAAGCTTCCATCCCCAATGCTGCTACATCTCGGGTTCATGAACAACTAAACACCACTGGTGTGAGCGTATTTAAACCCCGGAAGCGATGATGTCCCTACAGCCCAACGACAACAGAGATGAGCAAACATGATTGGCCAACCTGAGCCGTATGTGTAGCTTGAATGTACAAACACTAGTTTCAAGCTCTGTTTGTCCATTATACCAGGAAAAAAACAAATTGTGTAGCTCTACCTATTAAACTGCAAAGAAATGGTTGAAATTCCCAATAAATATCGAAGTAGTATGTTGTTATTTAATTCTCCAGAATTGCGTATTATTGTCCCCCGGGACTATAAAAATAAGCTTGTGTGTAGGTCCTTCTGTATTGTTCGTCAGGATTAAAAATTGTTAACCATATCTCGGGGTGCTAGTCTGTTTAAAGACTTAACGGTAGGAGGGCGCTCTTAACGCATATCGACACGGTTACACACAGACTTGATAGTTGGAAAACTAGGGGGACCTCGGCACGAATATTTAAATCTAAATTGACCGTTATTGGAAATTTCACTGTTTTGCAGGAGGTTAATCCACTAACCTCGACGGATTTGACTTAAAAGTTTACTTAATTATTATGATATACTAAGATCTTTGAAAAAGGTTTAAGAGATGAATTTGTAATGTCACGGGACTGAGACTGCATAGTAAATGCACGTAAGCAGTTCTCCAAATTACCATTTGGAAATCCCAATGACCAAATCGAGCAGATCGTGTCCTACCCCCCCTGCCCTATTGTTTGGAGCTGATTGGGGGGGGTCCTGGGGTAGTTACAACCATAACACAGCCAAAATTCACTAAAACTTGCTGAGCTGAGGCTAGAAATGCAAGTCAACAAAAAGATGTGCAAGACGTCCTTTTACGCAACACGCATATGGCCAGGGCACTCCTCATGGCGTTCATCCCTGGTTATGGGATGGGGTGCCGGGGGGCCTTGGTTTCGCATCCACCCAAGATGTCTAATCTTCTTACCTTCTATCCCTTTAACCACCTACCCTTTGCTCCCCTGGGAGATGACAGTGTTAGGGACAGGTTGTAATGTTGTCACTTCGTAGTGGGGACATATTGTACGCATCACAAAAACTACAAGTTTGCATGTGTGACCTTCTGAATGGTTTATTTTAAGAGGTTAATATGCACAGCTAGAACATGGAGGCATTATTGCGAATTCAGAAGAAAAAAGTGAATCGGCAAGAAAGGTCTGCGGTTTTCAATGTGTTATGAGCTAGGTTGGACAATGTATGAGTACGGTCTGTGGTCTGGATTCACTCTGCGGTTCAGTTGAAAACATCTCCAGAAAAGAAAAAAGGGAAAAAAAAAAAAATGCCAATTTATATAATTGAAATTTTTTGTAAACATGAAAATAAGTAAATAAAGTTCCATAAAGTATGCTGCTCATTATCATTCTCATGCCATTTGCAGAGAGACATACAAGAACAACTCAGCCCGAAAGACGTTTTTGTCAAACATTTGTTAAAAAAAAGTCACAAAAGGCAAGGATTTTACGATTTTTTTGTAGTGAGGAAAACAATACAATACCTTGCTGATCACAGGTTTTGTTGAAAAGAAAACAGAGCTGTTGTGTACGTCCTAAAAAGGTTGATCTAAAACAGATCAAATTTCAAGATGTTTAAATGGCCCAGACATGGTCAAGAAAACAACAATGATTAGGCCCCTCCATGATATTAGTTTTCAATCATAGAAATGCTTCACACGGGACCAAGTGAAAACCTTATCCGTGGAATGGAAAGTTACAGAGTGTCACTCCAAAGCAGATCAGAGCTGGGAACTTAGCAGTGGATTTTCCTGAATATACCTTGACGAACGGGCGGTATTAAAAAAGTCAAGATTTTGTGGTAAGAAGTGCAAACAGCCTGTTTATTATGTGAACAAGGTTTTTTGCTCATAATTAGAAAGGATCTGTATGTGAAATATGAAAACCTGTGAGCTGGTGGAGATAGTTTGGTCTACACTTCAGCATTTTGATTGAAACAACATTTTCACTTAAAGAGTCTTCCATTTCGTGTTGGCAGATGTTTTTTTTTTTAATTAACAACGAGCATTGCTGTGACAAAACGCTTCCGAAATTTGAGATGAATGGATTTTCATTTTGAGCAGTAAACTTGTGTAGTATACAGTACCATAAGATACGTGTATTGTTATAACAAAAAATAAGGATCCGGAACAATTTATAACAAGTTGCGATTTTTTATATGAAGGACTTCGATTGAGCTTAGCTACTCACGCAGTTTTTAGTATGTGGACAAGCATGATGAATATGCAAAAAAAATAATTTGTTTGAAAATTGAGGGCGCCCTCCTCGGAAAATCTGAGTCACGTCTTTAAGTCCGCCAAAAGATATGTGACAAATTGCTCTAAAAGGTTGGGACTTTGCCCTTTCAAAGGATTTTTGTGGGGAGAAATTTTTCTAATTAAGTAAATTAAGTGGAATTTTTAAAGAGACTCTACTTTTAAAGTTGATATCTGAAATTGGTATTTTCCAGGGCATGAAATGAGGGCGACCTCCTCGGAAAATCTGAGTCAGTCTTAAGTCCTCCAAAGCATTGTGACATTTGTCTTTTATAAAAGGTGACTTGCCCTTCCAAAGGGGATTTTTGTCCCCGCCGTACGATGGTCGGAAAGGGGACTAGTAAAAGGAGCAGCGTCTGTCGTTCGTTCGTCCGTTCGTTAGTTCTGTGATAAAAATGTTAACCCACGTGTACGATTTATTTGGAGTTCAGTAAGGACAACAATGAGTAAACTTGGTGGAAAGAAGCGGTTGATGAGTTCTCGACGATTAGATTTTGGGCGTAAAATATTGCATATTAGATTTAATTGCATAATTATGAAAATTTTCTTCAAGGCATGGTCCAAAGTTTTACTTATAGAGATTCCGTTTCAGGCGTAAATGATGTCCTGGTGGAAAGGAAGAGGGCTGAAGAGATCTCGACCATTATTAGATTTTGGACTTGTTTTGGGCAAATTGATTATGCCAAATCAGCTTACTTAATATGCAAAATCAGCGTAATGCTATATTATGAACTGTACATTGGATACTCAAAATTCCTGTGCTTCATGAAAGCCTATCATGGGGAACATCGTTTTGAAATTTGAACTATGTGATATATGGGCTTAGGTATGCAAATGAGCTAATTCAATATGCGTAATTGCTGTATCTCTCAAGCGGTATGTCGGATAGGCAAGATTCCTTCACTACATGAGACCACTATGTCATAGGGGAGGGGAAGGGGTGTGGGGGAGGGGTATTAGGGTATTGGGGAGGGGTATGGTAGGGGAGTGAGGGGTGTTGGGGAAGGGGAGTGTGGGTTGGAATGCGATGTGTTTAGGGCAAGGGTGGTGTTGCAGGGCGCGGGGGGGAGGGGGATAGTGTGGGGCGGGATGGGAGTACTTTGGGGAGGGAGGGGTGAGGGATGGAGGGGAGGGGGAGTAGGGTGTTGAGGGGTGTGTGGGAGGTGGAGGGTTGTGAAGGGCAGGCTTGGGGAGGGGCAGTGGAGTGTTGAGGCGGTGTGGGGAAGGGGAGGCGGTTACTGTGGTATGGAGGTGGGGGGTGGGTTTGAGGGGGTGGTCGAGTGGCGTGGTTAGGAGGGGGTGGGGGGGTGTTGCAGAGTGTTGGGAGGAGTGGGGTGCGCGGGGTTGTTGTGGATGGGCGGGGGTGTGTAGTTGCATTTATCGCATGTTAGTGATGCGACATTCGGCGGGGACATATTTGTAAGCACGCGTAAATACGATGTTCGCCTTTTTTTGTGGAGAAATTGTTTGCTAATTTAAGGTAATTAAGTGAATTTTTAAAAGAGGACTCTACTTTTAAAGTTGATATCTGAAATTGGTATTTCCAGCATTCCTATCTCAAAGGCGAGAGTTTTTCTTTTGGAACCAGTGTGTACAGGTTTTTAATGGGAAATTCTCTTTTGTATCCTGATAGGAAAAAATAACTGGAAGCATAATCATGTTTACTCTCCATTTTCAATTTGTCCTATTTTGCTACAGTGCATACAATGTGTTAATCATCAAAATAATTATTTGAAATTATGCAATTATCTTTTGTAGTTCTTAGATTTCTTGATACATTGTAATGCATTGAAAAATTGAAAAGATGGTTGCCATGGCAATGCCTTATGGAATTGTTCCATTAACACATGTTTTTTAAAGACACTATCAGTGTTCACTGAATATTTTAAATTTGCATGAATAACTTAAAATATGAAGAATAAGTCTATAGCATTCTTATCCGTTTATGTTGTTCCAAGAAAAACATTGATTAGAAGGAAGAAAAAGCAGTGTTCAAAGCTATGAATCTTGAATGAAGTTGTGTCCCGGTACAGACAGTAATGACAAAAATATCCAATTTTTACTAGGTTGCTTGTGACGTTCCTATAACTTGTGAGGTATGTAAGGATAACCGAAACTTGTTTACAAACATAATTTGTAAACCTGATTTTGGATTTTTTTTAAAGTTTTGGTGAGCAAGTCACTCATAGTGCATTTTTTTTTAAAAGCAGGGTATTCAATAGCCATTGTTTAGAGGTCATGACACCCAAGGGTTTGAAACTTTGGGTGAAAATTAAATCCCAATTTGTCAACAACAATGGCCGAAACTATGGAAAATATCCATGCGACCATTCTCCTCCGCTTTTCCGTTTGGGAGTGTAGACCGGAAGTCAACATACAAAAAACGTGGACTTTCGCGTGTGATAATCAAATGCAGGATTTTCAACAAAGAGATTCAGGTCATCTTTCAAACTCCCACAATGCGTCTACACAGTCAAAACACCCATTGATCAACACTCCAAGTTTTAAAACTCGGCCTCGTGTGGACACGACTATTCGGACTAAAGTGAAGTGAATTTAAAAGGTAATGAATTAGTTTAAATAGTCAATCAGGTGATGTAGGATGAAGGCAAAATTCCACCATAACCAAAACATGAACGTCAGTTTATAGACTATATCCTGGGAGGGAAGAGGGGAGCAAGAAAAGTAGAAAATTAGGGTGGGGATTCGAAACCAGGGGGGCCCCCCCCCCTGTGTCAGGCCCCCAAGCCCCATGAACCGGATAGGCAACGGCTACGGCGGTTTGCGCTGGCCCGGCCAGCTATTTCGTACCAATATGAGTTTGGTTTGATGACCTTCATCGACTACCTTCTGGAATTATCAATTAGTGCCTTTTTCTCAATTAACACAGTGAGTTTGGTGAGATTTAGTTGTTCTAGGGTTAATGCACTGGGGAACGTTTGGAAAGTTTACAATTCATTCATTCATTCAATACATGCAGGTAATTTTGCAGTCAACTAAAAAAAAACAAGAAAGCAACTGTGCCATTCAGGATGAAAGGAAATTACTTACTAGTATTTTGTCAAGAGTATGGTATCCAGGTAATTTGTAGAATTTTTGGTCAGATTTTTGTTCGACTGCGAACATCAAAGTGTACAGGCTAGTTTTAATTTCTAGGAGGGAGTATTGACTAAAAAATTAGATTGAAGTCATCATAGAATCATGTGTATTCTAAAGTTTCACCCATGAATGATTAGTACAATGCATTGTTGTCATCCCTTTATGAAGTAATCTTGATCTCAATTCAGTCAATCATCAAGTCCATTTACCAAAAAAAGGGATGTTATTTTTTGTAATGGAAACCGTTGTAGACTACTTTGCAGGGGAATTAGATTTAATTTGAAATTTCCCCAGGGTTATCAAGAATTTTAGCAATTGATCACTTTTGCACTTGTGATCAGTTCCATAGCATATCTCATTGAATGGCTCATATGTTTTATGCACCGGTGATGAGACCATTATGCAGGCGAATATGCAAAAGACTCGCAAATTTATAAATTGATTGTGAGGCATATTGCTGGTAATAATTCCCGGGAATCTTTGTTATTCTGGAAGTGACTATTGATCGTTGGGAAAAAAAAATATTTTGGTTATTGGAGCTTTTGAAAATGCATAGCAGTTCACTATGTAACCATCACCATAGTAAGGTGCGCAACCTTCTAGCCATTCTTAAAGTATTTTGATTGGTTATTACACATGGTTATTCAGTTCTAGTAACCAATGAACATTTCAGCAGAAATGTTTAAGCTCTAGCCTTTTCAGCCCCTACCATTCTTTACTACCATGTTGTGATGGCTAAAAAAATCACACATTACTGGGTAAATTAGATTTCCTCGGCAATTCACTAATTAAACATGACCCTGGCCAAGTACAAAGCCGCGAAAACCTGACACCTAAACATTGTAAGTGGTGAAAACAATATCATGAATGAATAGGTAAAAGTCATTGCTCAAACAACTTTCGCAGATTTTATTCCCTCTGCAAGAAACATCTATGTCCAAAGAGCATCTCAAGAATCAGTAGTTGTTTTAAACCATTTTATTAAGATTTCCGATATTGCATATTGATTCAATTATAGACCTTCACTTCTACGTCCGGTCTATACCTAAAAAGTCCTGGACAATCATGTGGTCTATCCTTTTAAAATAAGTAATGTAAACAAATGTACACTAATAAGAAGGGTCGACATCGACGACAAAACCAATATGTGGGGCATCCTGCTTATAAACAAACAGCAGATAGTATTAATGGTTAATGAAGTAGGAGTGTTTTGGAGTACAAGTTGTAAAAAATAAAAGTGCTTGAAGGAGCTCTGGAGCAGGGTTCTCAATAGGGGCCCACAGGCCAAATCCGGCCCCGACAACCCATGATTTTTGGCCCTCGACGTGCTCTAAAAATATTAAAAGTGAAACATAGAAATTCAGGTGAATTTGGCCTCAAATAGGAATTATTTGGCCTTATGGCCCGTCAACTAATTAATAAACACCCCGTTGGAGGGTTAAATTCAACAGACTCGTAGGGGGGGAATAGTCAAGTGGGGCTGAGGGCTTTATACCAGGGTGAAGTATCCAACTGTTGGAGTTGCTTTAAAGTTAATACACCATACGTTGCAGCTTATTAATTCTGCTCTTTGAGGGCATGCCTTTATCACAAATATTTGATTTTGACTCCGCATTGAACTAACTAAAATCTTCATGTTTGGTCAGGCTACCAAAACTGAAATGATACAGAGTTGATTGGATTGTATTTTACCTAGGTCTTGTTTTGTTATGAATCAAAATGGTGTTAATGACAGAAGGGGTATCAAATTATTTGGCAAATGTACCCACGGCAGAGTCTATATCCTGTCGAAAGTATGAAAATGTCATACTTTATAATGATGTTATTTGCAACAACATCGAGAAGTCAAAATTTATTGCTGTTATTATTACAGCTATGACTTGTCCAACTTCACATGTTCAACCCTGCAGCAAAGTGATATGCTCCCTCCTAAAGTTCTGGCAAGATGAATATCGAGCATTTTATTTGTTGCGAGGTGTATTTCACTAGAGACTTTCATTTGCAAACGGTAATGCTGTAATCATGATTCAAATTATTTGAAGTTTGCAAACGTATTAGTGTCAAAGAAAGGTGTGGTGGGTTATTGTCACAACATGCCATGAAAAACGGTTTTCTCCCCCACCACAGGTTGTATCCCATTCTACTCTTAACCCTCGTCTACCGAAGGGGGGTGGTTACCACCCCCCCCTTCAGGTTTTTTCCCCGGCTGCTAAAAACACACTTTTGTGGTGCCAAATTATTTAATGTAATGTCAATGACATGTTCCGCTCATTTTTAATCAAAAACAAACATCCACCAGGGATAGGTACGATACAGGGTGATTCCCAAAGTGATCCGTAGGGGGGTGGTAACCACCCCCCCCTCCGGAAGAGAAAGTACCAACAGGCCAACACAAACAGGAACATCACAGACACTTGATTTGGTACCAATAGATAGCTATGGTCTCCTCTTCCAGTGATACCAATGAGTACCAACATGCCTAACTTAGTCACAGTGAAGTCATAAAGTTCGCATGTCAGCAAAACTGCCATTTCCATAGACACACACAGTGCAAAAATTCAAGTTTTCGCCAAAACGGTTAGGAAAATCAGATTTTCATGCGTTTTTTGACTCTACTTGATGGGAAATGACGATTTTATATATAATGAACATCATTTTAGAGCTATAATAGGGTTGTTTGAGTCGCTAAAATTGCGAAATTATCAATTTGCCAACCCTATATCAGGATTTTAGTACTTTCCTCAACATATGACGTAATGGTGAGGTCATAATGGGGATGTTAGTACTTATTTTGGTACCAATGAATAGAAAGAAGAACTCTAAGCTATCCTTTTGGTACCAAATTTACGGTTCAGTAACGAAAATCACCGGGGGGGGGGGTGGTAACCCCCCCCCCCTAGGGGAGTTTTTACAAAAAATGGCGCAGGTAGACGAGGGGTTACAGCGGTTGAGATTCCATCAACAGCATATGCTCCTGGAGTTC
The DNA here is from genome assembly GCA_023653785.1 of Ophioderma brevispina. Lineage (NCBI taxonomy): Eukaryota > Metazoa > Echinodermata > Ophiuroidea > Amphilepidida > Ophiodermatidae > Ophioderma > Ophioderma brevispina. Next base: position 53,439 of record JAMKCH010002630.1, on the reverse strand, counting down.
TAATTTGGAAGCTGCTTAACACAGCCTAAAAAGGTTGCAATGAGACAACAATTTTTTTTCCCAAATATTGGTATCTCTAAAAATTGATTTGTAAAGCTTTTCAATTAAAATATCCCCGTATGGAAGGATTCAGCTGAGAATTACTTTGTTGGTGCAAAAATGTGAAATTTCAAATTTTGTATTGGAGCAAATAAGAAACTGGAATTATGTTTTATACTGAAATAAGCAAATCAAATTTACACTGTTTTCACTTATGATACTTCTGTAGTGAAATACAAGGATAAAGATCAAGAAATCCTAGATGAAATCACTACATAACAATGTAGGGCACAATATGAATGCCTCTACCGTACACCTTAATGCTCTCTCAATTATGATATATCTAGTCTGGTAACGGGACTGATAAATTGTCTGTCACATATGAGGCAAAACACACTCTGCCTTGGCCAGGGAGGACAAGCCCTGGCCACTAGACAGCTTCCTTGTAAGAGGTTGGCGAGATTTATGACAAGAAAGGAAACACATTCAGATCAAGCCCCTCTCTTTGTAGCCGGAAGCCGGGATGAATCAAATATTTAGCTGGAAATGACTCCTGAGTGAAAGGGGGCAAAAGTGCATATTTTTCACAAGTAGGGCCCCATTTTGACTATAATCAGAGGTTTAGCGGTAAAAAAAAGAAAATTAACAGCTCCTGTGTAAGTAAAGTTCATGTGGAGAGAGAAATTTTGTAGTTAAAATATTGCTGAATTTTTGTGAGTTGCTATTTTTTGAAGAAAGGGGTAAAAGTGAAAGCTGGATGGGTACTTAGCTGAGTGCCAGCCTCACTTCCGTTTCCAGGGTGTTTGGGAGTTAGACCAGAGGGGTGGTTTGAGTCAATCCCACAATGCAGCAGTTTTGGAAAATTTCAACCTCATGATCCTATTTAAAAAATCGTATTCGAACACATAAAAACCCTGACTTAATTGTTCATTTTAGCCCATTAGGCATTAGTACTTAGGGAATTTTTAGCTTGATTATGACATGTTTTATGTTTCTTAAACGTATGGAACACTTTTTCCCCTAAGTACTGACCTGTGTTTAGTACAGTCCAGTATAGGTACATTGCTATGCATCATGGGATTGATTTAAAACACACTCTGTGGCTAGACTATCTAGTAGAATTTGCTGTGGCAGGTGTGGGGGGTGGGGTGAGAGGTGTTTCTCCTCCTCCTTGCAGCAAGTCTATTTTACCTTCCTAGCATTATTCCTGTACCCAGGGTGCAAAATCTACAAGCATAATTTAAACTTGATTTACATAAATATATTTTTGCAGGTCTATTCATATTAGCTTTTGATGAAAAAAAAATTAGCACCTTTATGAACCACTAGGAAGGAAATTGAAGTTAATTGCTCTTCATAGAAAAGTGCAGCTTTACATAGTGATTTCTCGTTACTTTTAAAGGTGCATTTCATGAGCCAAGCACATTTTAACTAGTTTTAGATATCCACAAGAATGTTATTTTCAAAAGTCCAGTTGATTTTCATGGTGCTTTTTGATGTTATGGATGAATGTTTGTATCACATGATGCTGCCTCGCAGGCCAATGTGTTGTAATTTCTGTCTGTTTACGGACAAAAAATACAAAATTACGAATTTCTTCTAGAGAGATCAAATCTGCACGTAAGATAGGCATACATTACATACTATACATAGGCCAATGATTCAGATGATATAAAAATCTCAATTCCATTAGTTAAGTCGGGGGACGAGGCTTTGGATCACAAAATGCTACTTTAAGGCCCCTTAAATTAATAGTTTTCTCGTAGCAGTGGCCTCTGAATAGTGAGGAGGGAGGGCAGTTTTTTTTTTTTATGAAATGACACTAAAATATATGGCGGTTTTGCATTTCAGCTGAAAATTGATACTACCACTAACTTTCAGCCGCATCACACAAAAAAAAAATGGTGAGGCCTTTTTTGCTTTTAAGTTTACAAGGAATAGACCCCTAGAGGTCTCTAAAATCATGTGAAAGTGACTGTGGTTGATTAATAACACAATTAAGCCTATCATCCATCAAAATTTCAGGATTGAAAATTTATCAAAAAATTGAAAGATAAAAGTTTGACCTTAATCCTTATCCCAAAAAGTGAGGAGGGAGGGTTACAAGAATCTAATATTTTTTTGAGGCCGTGTAAGGAAGTGCAATAGCTCGGTGAAATATGTTGCTTCTCGTTTGAAGTTGTTTCTTATGAAAAGAGACCGCTTAGTTGAAATAAAAAATTTTGACATGAAGGTGTTGAACAAATCCTCCAGACAATGCAGGGAAGCAATGACTTAACCCTAGAAGGATATCAAATTCTCCTCTGACAAGACAATCACTTCATAATGTTTTTGCTTGGCTAGAATGTCATTTTCATGTGCTTGTTGAATTGATCATATGCAAGTGATCAGAAGTAGTTCAGCAGGTACTGCTTTTCATGTGGTTGCTTTTCTCCCTCCCTTATACTTGAGAATAATTCAAGGGTTTACTGCAAGAAGGCCCCATCTGCAATAGCTGCCATTTGTCAGTTGTGTTCTTCTTAGTGTTATACCTGCCAGATCTAACACCTGGCAGCTATTGCAGATGGGGTATTTTTGCACTAAACCTTGAATTGTCCATTTACAGGCAGTGCCATCATTCTATAAAAACAGTTGAGCAATGTGGTTCGAGAACCCTTGTTTCATATGAATTGCTTGCTAGAGTGTGTTCACTGTAAGATGAAACATGACCTTTGATAAAGTACATTGAGATAACACTAGGAATAACCAGGGAGATAATGCAACCTTAGGGTAAATATACTATAGTAGCTATAGTGTATTTTGGCATAAATTGTAACCTCTACAAAATGTGTAGAATATTGTAAGTGGCAAAAGAATGGGGTCATGTTCCAGCTTACACTGTACACTGAATAGGGTATAGATACGAACAACATTGATTGAACTTGCGTTGCAAACGAGAGTGTTCTCAAATTTGACAAGTTGCATTGTACAACATAATTGAATGTTTTCTGCACATCAAGTTATACAAGGTACACCTGAGGGATTTCATGACTGCAAGACAGTGAAATTAACTTTTTCCCACCAATTCCCAGCTTGACAAGTTTGTCATAAAAAAAAAGATGCTTAAGTATTCAAACTTGCTATTTTGCAGAGGTGAACATTCGCTCACATAGCCTTTCGGAACACAACATAAATGTCCCTAATAAAATATTCAGTGGCTCCTGGTTGTATTTTCAATACATCTAAATGACATTTTGAGGTTAGAAAACAGCTACAGGACATGACTGATAGTGGTAAACCAGGAACCAGAGGGTGTATTGAGTCAATCCCACAATGCACCAGTTTTGGGAAATTTCACCTCAATAGGGCCATGTGATCCCACAAAAATCCTATTCTTAACACATAAAAATCCTGACTTTTATGCTCATTTTAGCACACAGAGCATTAGTACTTAGGGAATTTTTAACACGATTATGAAATGTCTTGTGGTTATTAAACTTTTGAAACACTTTTTATCCCCAAGTACTGACCTGTGTTTAGTACAGTGCATTATATGCAAGTTGCAATGCATTATGGGATTAGTTCAAAACACTCTGACCAGGAACTATCTGAAGATAGCGTGGATCTATACAACATTTCTCCTGATACTGGTTAATTTGCAGCCCAGGGCTGGAAGCTTAAATGTAAATTGCAATGTACCTCTCATTACATAGAGAGATCAGATCAAAGATGTTAACATAATATTTCTAGGAAGATTTTGTTTTAAATCTGGATAAATAGAGAATGAAATGTGATATATCCTACATGTCGAGGGTTTAGTGCAAGAAGGCCCCATCAGCAATAGCTGCCACATGTTAGATTTGGCAGGTATAGCACTTAATACCAACACAACTGACAAATGGCAGCTATTGCAGATGGGGCCTTCTAGCACTAAACCCTCAATGTATACTAGTATATGGGGATTGGTGAAATTTGTGTTGGAAACGTTTGGTAAAAAAAAACTCCTGTTTTGTTTTAATCAGTAAGCTATACAGTATTTCTTGGAAGATTTTGTTAGGATATAACATTTCATTTCTATTTATCCAATCTTTATGGGGAATTGGTGCAATTTGTCTTGGAAACATTTGGCAAAAAAAATCTATGTGCTATACTTTCTTTTAAAGGTGCTTGTTCCGATTTTTTTGTATCATGTTATCTACTTGGTATGAGAGCATGACACTTGTATATACAGGTCACCAGTTACTGTGGGAAACAACCTTGCGGTTTTGATGCTAGATGCGATAATGCATAGTGCAACGCCCTGGTCACTATTGTGCTAATATTGATGGTTAACCATTAAAACAGCAGTTTTTTGTCAGTATCTTGAGAACGGAATGGATTTAAAAGCGGAAATTTCAGAAAGAGAATGAGAAAAATATGGCCTTTCATCTGATATCAAAATTGATACTTACTTCGGGTAAATTAGGGGGGTCCCAAAGTCGATCGGAACAAGCACCTTTAATCGGTAAGAAAAGCTATGTATACAGTATTATAGTACATGGTATCTTTTTATAACATTTTTGGTGTGTGTAGTTTTGTTTTTGTGGCTTTGCAGCAAGATTTTGACTTCTACGGACATCTAGAAAAAAATATGCCAAAAGGACTCATAAAATGTGCTTGACACGTTGTGCTTTGTGGCATTCCACATAGCTATGAACATAGATTTCTTTTGGTCACCTTTGGTTTGGATTATCATCTGACTTTCCATGGCACAGTTCAGTAACTTTCCTTCACCTGTGTATTAAGAAAATACACCCCTGGTTTTTGGGTATGATATATGATACCGAGATCACACAAGGTCAGTTCATGTCAATACTTGTACAAGTATAACCCACTGAACTGTGTCCTTGGTGGATGAGCATATTGTAACTCACAGTGAAGTCCTTATATTTTGTCCTGTATTTCTGTAGACATTGTCATAGTTCGGAGAGATTGATTCCTAAAATGGGAAAAGAAAACATAAGTTGCCGGATATGAGGCAGCAAGATAAATGACGGTTACACTTTGTATTTACTGTTGATGTTGAGAATTCAGTTATCAGGTTTATTAGCGTATTTCCGGAAGAACTTGATAATGTTATCACTTCGGGAGTGGAGATAATAGAGGTTTTTCAATTTAAAGTTATAAGTAGTATTGCATTTTTCTTCCTTTTTGAATCAGTTGTTTACAGGGCGGCGCCAGGGTAAAATCATAGGAGGGGCAAAAATCATAGGAGGGGCGAAACATTACACGACTACCTCATAGGTAAAAAAAAACCCCTAATTTTTACACAATTTATTGCTTAAAGGGGGATGGCCCGATTTAAGTATATGAAGTATTTTGATAGAATGGACTTCATCCCAAAACCCCATCTGTAAAGTTTCAATCCGTTTTGATGTGAGGGCTAAAAACGTGATTTTGTAAGTCCTATAGAGTACTGTGCAGAGTCCGATTTAGGAAATTAAAGTTACATGCACAATTAGAACTTTTCCTTGAAAATAGGCTGAATTGCACAGAAATTTACATGCACAGACAAAATTTTACATGCACAGGGCCAATGTTACATGCATTTGTGCATGTAAAACCCCTCTAAATTGAATACTGGTACTGTGTAAAATAAATTTTGGGCGACCAAAATGGGACACATTTTCATTTGTAACTTCCAAACCAAACATCTTTTAGCCCTAAAATTCCACACGGTAAATGAGAAAAATAGTAGCTTTCTTCTGATACCAAAATTTTGACCACTCCCGGTAAAATCTGGGGTCCCTGGGGACGAGGCTATTAGCGATTGGGCCATGGACCTTTAAACCCCCTGTTTTCCTGAATTTTTAAACTCTCAGGGGCCGCCCCCTTGCCATCCCCCTGGCGCTGCCCCAGGTTGTTTTTAATATCGATCAAAGAATTTGTTTAAACTTGTTATCACTAGTACAGTTAGTGGTGATTTATTTGTGTAGTTAAAATAACACTATGCAATTTGGTAAAACAACGAATTGGCATATCAATTTACCGGCTGGAGCATCAAAGGTCCAATCTAATCAGCATTTCTGTTTTCGGTTGTACTTGTAGGTACAGACTTGCTAAGGGTACAAAAAATAACTGGTCTTAATCAGAAATATTTTTTTTAAAAATTTGCATCTGTGTAGGCACATGGGTTTACTTTGGTATTATGTGTGTATGTGCATTATATACACAAATGCACACACGCAAACACACATGCGCCCAATGCCTTATTCAAGAGTTAAGGTGTCCAAAAGTACTCGGAAACTTGGACAAAAATGCTACCAACATTGACCTTTGAACAGCAATACATGTGATATAATAGCTAAATCATTTCTTTTAGATAGGCTTACCAGTTTGTTTGTTTTTTGTTGAATAGTGTTTCAGTTTTAGCATCGATATCTTTTGCGTCACTCTCCAATTATTGGATAGATGTGTCATTGTTCTTAAAGTGTAATATTTACATAAAGAGGACGGATAAATGCAATTTGTGTTAGGACCAAATACAGGATGTTATTCTTGTAAAGTAAAAAAAAAATAAATAAAAATCACAATAACACAACTAAACAAAATCTTTCATGTCATTCAGTTTAGGCTTCAAGCGCTCCCTTTACAGGTTCACCCGATGCCCAGAGGGTGTTTTGAATCAATCCCACAATGCATTACATTGTGCCTATACTATACTGTATTGTACAAAACACATGTCAGTACTTAGGGATAAAAAGTGTTCAAGAAGTTTAAGAACCACAGGACATTTCATAATCATGGAAAAAATTCCCTAAGTACTAGCACCTTGTGGGCTAAAATGAATGTAAAAGTCAATATTTTTATGTGTTAAGAAAAAGATTTTTGTGGGATCACATGACCTTATTGGATGAAATTTCCCCAAACTGGTGCATTGTGGGATTGACTCAATACACCCTCTGCCCATATGTATTTTGGTGACATGTAAGATGGCACACAGGGATTGCTTTGGTAGTGTGCAATGGTTCATTCCCAAACATCAAAATCGGCCTATTTTCGATGATTAGAGGTCCTTTCGCCCCTGGGGTATCCCTCAAAAAGCCAGTTCTGGATATGCCAGTGGTGTGTCTGTTTGTCTGTCTAACTGGCCATGGTCAACATGACTAAACATTATTGCAGGGTGTATCCACATGTCGAATGTTGATTTAATTTTCATGATACTAATGGAGGCAATGAATGGTCCATGGGTAGTGTTCCACATGTTGGTGGTCTCATTTTCCTCATCAGCAAACCGTATGCACTCAGTGAACACTGAATGTTGTATTTTATATGAATGATAGCTTTATGGCTTAATGTTCCATTTATAAATTAATGTTTTATAGTATTAATTTGTTGAAAATGCCATTTGGTTAGGCTGCTCTGGCTGGGAAAAGTTTAATTGGAGTAAATGTGGTCAAGCAAGCGAGACCAATTATATTAGTCTCGCTAATTTTAAATGATCCTCATAATAGTGGGTATGTTTGTAACAAATTGAGTCCTAGTGTTTAATATTAGCTGTGTGAGTGCAACAAGGCCATAAGTGCAATAGCTGCCATAAGTCAGAAATTCCCATCAAACATACTATTATGCCAAGTCTTTGGTCAGTGGCCCTTGAAATTGTTCTTCAGGCAACACAGACAGTTGCCTGAAGAACTATTTCAAGAGCCACTGTCTCAAGGAAAGATTGAGTTATCCTAATACATGGCAGCACACATTTGTATCACATGGCAGCTATCGCACTTAAGACCTTTTTGCACTCAAATGACGATATTATGTTTGTTGTTTGATTAAACTAAAATATTGTTGATGCTAACACTAGCCATGTGTGAATACACACATTTTGAAGCATCAAAAACAAGAAAAGTGGTCTAAAGCAATTAGCTTAAAGCTACATTGCAGTAAAAAATTGAACAATGAAACCATATGGTGCATGAAGATGGATCATTAAAAAGAAATTATGAAAATTACCTAAAAAGCTTTTTTTTTTCTAAAAAAGGTTGAAACCATTTTCAAGTTGTTCTTGTTCTATATTGAAACTTAATGGATATTTTCAGATGTTCACTTTCTATTAGTGAAATGAATATTAATTGTGCAACTGTCAAACATTCCGCCCCCCTCGTTAAGCCCACTAATGGTAGAATATGATGTATGGTGTCTGTTGTTGTGTGTGTTATTAACCTTCAAAACTTTGACATGGAGGTATTGTTCTTGCTTGAATGTGATTGCCAGTATTTCATTTTCAAAACCGGATAAGAAATGACTCAACTGTTATGTTTAGTTCAGAGTATTCCCATGCATTGCATGTGCATGGTACACATGTGTGCTGTGTGTGCACACACTGCACATGCTTACATGTGCATGTGGGGTACCATAGCAGAGTAACCCTATGGTTTGTAGGCCTTGCCTTTGAGTTTTGACGAAAAAAATTAATCCGTAATCAGTCGGCGTAAAAAAAAATTGGGTGGTCATAGGACTCCACGGTCGCGTCACTAAACGTGTTAAAGGTCGGGTTCCGAGTGTATTGGGACCCCCCTGATTTACCCGTTAAGCACCGATTGGTATAAGATGACAAGGACGTCATTTTTTTGGATCATTGTCGTCTTGAAAGTTGAGCCCTCAAATCAATTTCATTCCCAAGCTATAAAAAAAACACCAGATTTAGTGTTAAACCATTGATATTAGCACAGTAGTGAATGGGTTTGCAATATTGCATTATTGCTTATACATAAAACTGCCAAGTTGTTTCCCATGGTACTTGTTGGGACGTATGTGCCAAGTGCCAGTCTCTCATATGAAGTCGAAAACAAATAGGTATAAACTGAAAAAAAAACCCTTAATTATTAATATGGAGACATTTGCAATTGAAAATTGGCAATCATTCAAATGGTGCGATGCTAAGTTAAATGCGGTAACAGTAGCTAGAGTGATGTAATTGTACTATCTGCCAAAATGCTACATTGCACGACTGCAATTAAAGTAAAAAGTCCATGTCACATAGCTAATAGCCTCATCTACAGGGATCCCAGATAGATTACCGGAAAGGTAGTCAATATTTTGGTATCAGAAGGAAAGCTACTATTTTTCTCATTTACCCTGTGAAATCTTAGGCTATTAAAGATGTTTGGTTTGGGTTATGAGCTAAAAGATGCCCCATTTGGTCGACCAAAATCAGTACTCTATGGGAATGCAAATCGTGTTTTTGCTCACTTCAAAAGGGTTGATAGATGGGGTTTTGGGGTGGAAGGCCCATTCTACCAAGATTAAAATTTATAGATTAATGGGTCATCCCCCTTAACGTGGTTCCCATGTGTAGCTCAAGAGTTTCTAAATAGATCTAAAGATCATTTTCCCAAACTATGTTGTCACATCTTACGATTAAACCAAAAGAATGTTCTTCATTTTACATTTACACAGGCTTTTCAGCTCTATGTCAAAAATCACAAAATAAGGGTTTTTCATATTTTTACGTTTTGAATTTTTTTGGTGAACCCTACCTCCTTTTTCAGTTTTTCTGCAGATTATGAAAGCAGGTGTACCTTTCATAATTCCTTGCTGCGGGTATCATAGAAATGACTTATAACTCAAGCTATGGCCATTTTTTCCCAAAAGGGTTTTTTTTTTACATCATGTTTTTGGGGAAAAATGCCCATATCTTAAGTTATGGGTATTTCTATATTACCCGCAGCAAGGAAATTTAGTAAGATTACACCTGCTTTCATAATCTGAGAAAAATGAAAGTAAGAGGTAGGGTTCACCAGAAAAAATTCAAAACGTAAAACATTGAAAAACCATGGATTTTTGATTTGTGACAATCTGAGAGAGCTGAAAAGCCTGTGGAAAATGTAAATGAAACGCACATTCTTTTGGTTTAAATTGTTAAGATGTGACAACATATTAGGAAAGAATGATCTTTAGATCTATTAGTAACTTCTTGAGCTACACACTGGGAAACACCTTAAATCATTTGTACTGAATTTTTGCAGTGGGTAGTGTTGAGTTGCAACACCAAGAAAGCAATATATCAGCAATGCTACTCTCTGCCACTGCACTTGCAGTAGAAGTGTGAATGGTTCTTTATAGACACATTTCTATCCACAGCCAAATTTATCCTTAATGGGTAGGGCTAATTCAAAAAGACATATTGGTAACAGTATATACCAGTATATGTGTGTGTGTTAGCTCTAGCATTACCAGACATACAGTGGGCCTTTTGACCAGTGTTTTGAGCTAGAAATTAGGTTTGTTCCACAATCCTGTCATGGGGAGGATGCATGGTGGCCTTTGAAACTTGGCAATTTGAACCATGAAGTATGTAGACTTAGTGCAAGCACTTGGGAGAAAAGTAAAGATTGTTTTCAGAGTGATTTACAGATATATTTTTGTTTCTTGTGTTTAGGAAGATTCAACTGCTTAAAATGTTTCAGAGAGCTCTTCTGATGATTTTAGTTAGGGTTTTGTGGAGAGTGAAGGTTTACAAAACCTGACTCATCTTAGGCCAAGAAAAAAAAAACAAGTTTGTCTCAGAAGACCATGCGCATTTTGTTTAAAATTGATTTTTGACTGCATAATTTTTTTTTAGGTTTTACTCAACATTTTTTTTTGTAAAAAAAATTCAGAAAAAAAAATGAAAATTCGGCCGAAAAAATGAAAAAAAGTGGGCAAAAAATGCATTAAAAAAACCTCATTTCGCACTAGAATTTTTCTAAAAAAACGCATTTCGCATTGCGATTTTTCACATTTCTTCTGAGACAAACTTGTTTTTTTTTTGCCTTATCTGTATATTTTTGTTTTGCCCACTTTGCTCTACAGGGTGGTAAAATGGATCTTAGAAAGTTAAATTGCTGGCTCCTGATGATCCTAGACTTTTTAAAGTGGAGAGAGATCATTTGGAAGTTGTTGATGGCATCTTTATTCCAGTAAAGAGTCAAAAACTTTATGAGAGCAATTCATTATGGAAATTTAGAAATCTGCATTTGTCATGTCATTGTGTCAAATTTAAATAGGGGGAAAAACACGAAAAAGCAACATTAAAGAGGGGGAAATTCCTGGGAATTTTAAGTGGAGGAACAATTTCTGAGGTAGTCGAAAGCTGTGCAGGGTCAGAATTTCACGAGAATCGATTCTTGCAAAGATTCTCCTGAATCAAATTTGCAAGAATCCAAGTAGCCTCTTGCAAACTTTGTCAGTTTATACACAAATTAAGTGAAGGAGAATATTAGATTCTCCTTAATCTTGATTGCGAGAATCTTAACCGAATCTCACACCTTTATACAAATTTCTAACCTTGCTCTTAACAGTGCACACCATTTCATACATTCTTTTTATGTGCTCGAAACTGCTCAACATTTCAAAGTGAATTTACTCAATTAAGCCGGCAACTCTTTAAACGCGTTAGGTAGAAAATTTAACAGGCTGACACTTAAATTCTTTTCCAATGGAAGTGTTAATGAGGTCGAACAAGGTGGTGCTAATAGAAGGGACTGGTAACAAAACCACCGTATTACCTTGAGGGAAAAGGTGCTTGAATAGGCAGTTGGAATAAAAGCTTAATTTGGGTGAGAATAGGGATTTAACCATACAGGCTAGTTCTGCTCTACTGGTGCACATGATATGACCCCTTATTCACCACCGTAAAGAGAACACTTAGTGACTGAACAACATATTCCCGTCTTCTGACAGCTCACAGCATTTGACCAACAAAAGTTGCTATTTCTTTTTTGGTCTGGGCAAGGCCTCGGCCAATCGGAGAGCGGCGGTGCGGGTCATGTGAACAGCGTAGTTTACAAAGAAAAGTCAGTGTAGCGGTCGGGTGCCCTTAATGGTACAGTGGAAAGCGCGCCTTGTATGTCCGTGTATAGCAGAGGGTATATGGAGGATTACATATAATGACTTACATATAGGTTGATGGTGGATTATATTCCGTCCTGATTTGTGCATTTTGACCTTAACGCAAAGTGCTAACTAAAGACGTGAACATGAAATTACTCTGGGCGGATTTGCTATACAGTCACTCTCTTAGTGGATAATTATGGATTATTTAACATTGAGACAAGTTAATTGATCCGAACGCAAACAGTGGTGCACTTGGAGTTTTTGGGCTTACACTGATAATTGGATTACAGTCTCAGTTGATTATCTGGTGTGAAGATAGCGTAGTTACACGTGTAGCGGCATTGTGTGGATCAAGTTGGGTATCTTGGTAGAATTTGTAGAGTGTTTTCCTTTACTTTGGTTTTAATGGTTCCCACTGTGGGGAAGTATGGGTTAATTGCATACACGTTGGTGTAATAGTGAAGCGGACAGTCGGAATTATTTTTGTTTTGTAACTGTAAAATTGTTAAGAAGATTAAGGACTGTAGTGGGACGGTCCTCGGTTTTTTTAGACCCTTGTCAAAAAGATTCGGGCGAATAAAGGTTCACATTTTCACAGGTCCTTCCAGTCTGCACTAAGGTAGTGGTGTATTCTTTCTTCCAAATAGTACTATTTATGGATGCAATCTCAATGTGAATTAAAACAAATGAAACACGCTATTTGGGCAACGTGGTTTTGTCTTACGAAGTAAGTCTATAAGAGAGTGCTGGGGTGGATAGATCAATATGTTCCCTCAAACTTTATTTCCCATTACTCCACCGTATGGGAGGTAACAAAACAAAACAGTTACTGGAGGAGTGAGCAAAGGTCTATAGGCCCTAAAACACTCACCCCCCTTGGAATACCTTACACGCACGCAAACAGGGCATAACGATCAAGAACACCACAAGAAAGTGTTACACTTGTAACACTTATACCACATTCTTGTTAGACTAAAATCCAAGTCAATGACTCTTGGTTCACGTAGTTTTCTGCGACTCTTTGGCCATTCATTGTTAGTCAGCTCTCTACCAAGAAACAGGAACCATTTTTGGACATCAAGGTCAGTAATTAGATATACATCCACAATTTCTTTATGTGTAGGCCTGGCTGTTTATGTTTTGGCTAGAGTGACCCTGACACTCTGCATTTCTTTCATATCAGCAATGCCCTAGTATTTTTACACTAGGTATAGGTAGTGCAATAACATGATTTTGTCACACATGGGGTATGTTACCTCTTAAATTAGAAAGTTTCTTTGTATGACTACTAAAAAATTATTCTTTTTTTCCTTTGAATGCCACTTCATTATTTTATGAAACATGTGTATGTTGTACATTTGGTGTGTGTGTGTTTGCACATGTGCTTGTGTGTGTGAATTGGAAAGTAAATGTTAATGTAAAAATGGGACATAAAAGGAAAAATGTTTCAAAAGTGGTTGACCGCAAAACAATTTAATGTACAGGTTGGGGGGAGTTCTCACATTGCGAGGAAGTATGGTTATGTACCACTTATAAGTTCCCCATTTCAGGCTTTTTTCAGTTCCAGTGACCCCATTTTAGGACCATTTCCAGAGGACCCTACCTTTTCATGTTCCAAAAGCACATTCTACCAAATTTTCTTTCAAAACCCTCAAAAAGTAGATGGGAATTGAGGGGAGATCGAGCTTATTTTCTTAAATTTCTGACAACCTAGTTCGGAGACCCCATTTTTGGACCTCACGGCCACCCCGGACCGGTTTATTATAGTCGATTCGCGTGGATACGTTTGTCCCCCTGGAGTTGTGGACCTATTCAATCAGTCGAGAGGGAAATGAAAGAATTCATTCAAAATTGCAGTGTGCCACAACCCGGATATTTGGAGAACACTCCGGTCATATAACCCACTAACCTGCCACTAAATACAATTTCTTCATCTATGGAAGGAAACGCACAATAGTGTAATTTCAGCCTTGACCCCTTCCTCACAAAACATGATTACAGACGTCCCTGCGCCTCATGTGACTTTTAACCTCGGCAAACATGGTAAGGGGTCACATTATCAGATGAATCGAGTTATAAGAAAGCCAGAGCAAGCCAAAATTGAAAAAAAAAAAAACACCAAAGTGCAGAGATCCTGTACTGACAAAATTTTGTAAGTACTTGGTGACAGGCTCAGTGAATAATACTTGGTTGACAGGTAGGAAAGTTTTCCTTTATTAAAATGTTGATTGGTGGTGAGTTGGTGGGTGACAGGAAGGGGAAAGTCTATGTAAATGCAATTTAGTTTATACATAGATCAGGGTTGAATAACCTTGACCATTAAGACCGATATATATCAGGTCAAGTTCTGGAAATTGAAAAAATTGGGAAGATGTCAAATGGAAGAAAATTCCTTGTTTTTCAAAGTTTAATAAAGTGAGAAAACAGCAGTTAATGAGTACTGACATAATTTCGTTACTAATTCTCCATTGGCCTGGGCCATTACACAAGCCCTTCCTAATCCTCAATGTCTCGATATTTTACGTTTAATCCCTGATATAACACGTACATTAAGCATTACTTGTGCAAAAAAAATTCGGTTTTTTAACCTATATTAGTTAGTCTTAGATTAACGTTTTTTGCTGCCCCTGGGTTATGCATATGAAATCAGTGGTTTGCAAGGACAAATACAGTATTCCATGGTGTGATGGAGTTGATGGGTGATGGGTGGGGGAGTCAGGTAATTGATGAATTCAGGATCCAATGGGTTAGGTGATGGTTGGTGGGGCCAGTGGTTGAGGAATAGTGGGTCAGCAGGGGATTCAAGTGTGTTGCCAGTAATAGTAGGGCCAAGCATTTAATTTGGAGCCATTGTAATGTATTTGTTGTTTTTCTTTTATTTACTGAGGAGGTTTGCATGTTAAGACAAAAAACATTGATAGAAATGTTTCAATTTTATAAGATAATCCAAGGTGATCCAAAATCAAGTATTTTGTTTTATAAACAATAATTGGACTACAAGTATGATTTAAAACTGTCTTGACTTGCCATTTAGCAATTGAGCAATTTCTGGGAAGCCCTTTTCAATTTTTTTTTAAAAGTAAAAATAAAAAGTGCATTTACATTTAGGTTTTGGACTACTACTGGGGACAAACTTGATTTTGTGTGGCTTTATAAAATGAACAAATTTCACTGGCTATAGGCCTATATCTCAAACATTCCTTTTCGGGACAAAAGAATACATACCTGACGATCACTGCAAAAAAGGTTGGTCTGGTAGCGTTATTTTTTCTTTTAGATAGGGGCAAATTTGCCCCAAAACAAAAGGGTCCATCCGTGATTTTTTGAGAAAGTGGAAGAAAATGCAGTCCGGGAAGTTAGGATATGGGAATGTCACTAATGGTTGTTTCACCTCGCATTGCACAACTCAACGCCACAACTCTGAGTTAGCAACAGCATCCTGATGCTCTAGTTTACAGTTTCAGTGAACAAGTGGGAAATACTTTAATGTGAGGAAAAAAAAAAGGAAGGTGAGAAGTGTGTAGGTTTCTGGTGTTCAGAGTGATGTTTGGATGCCAATTTGGTCCAGTTCAGTCTGGAGTGGGGTGTTTGGTCATGAAATGGTGATGGAGGCATTTGAATTTCTAACATGAGATCAGTGGCAACTCTGCATGCATTTGTGTGCATAGGCACGCAAGTTTAAGAACCACAAGATGTTCATGATCATGCTAAATATGAGCCGAAGTTCGGGTTTTTATGTGTTAAGAATAGGATTGTTTTGGATCACATGCCATATTGAGATGAACAACTTACCCAAACTGGTGCATTGGGGGAGAATCTTAATAACACCTTTTGCTCAAAAAATCCTTGTCACCAAATTAACCAGAATGTAATTCTTACAACATGGTACAAAGATGCTGCACTCAAACAAAACTTACAGGTATACCTGAGGCATGTATCACAGTTGGGGTTGTCACAGCTAGGCGTACGGCTCGTATTAGATGATCTAATCACCAAGTGAAATCAACCTATTCAACTCTCTTCATTGGCTGGTTAAGTGCCCCTTAGATGATACGTCAACTCGCCTTGGGGAGAGGGTGTTGTAGAGTTACAGAATCACAGTTGCAATTGTCTTTTTGTGTTCCGACGTATTTGTTGCAGAGTCGTGTCCGTGTCCGGCGAGAGTGCATTTTGATGTTGTAATTTCCCAAGTCGTACAGGATTGGATATCATCGCGAGTGATTGCTTTCGTGCTCTTGACTTCGTTTTGTGACTGATGTGTCGTTATAGAGAATTCAGTAGAATCAGCAAGATACATTGAACTGTCATGTATTGAATGGATGGTAGGGAAATTAAAATTAAATTTGACAGTCAGGTGAATAAGTTTCTAGTTTACATTTAGGAACTAAAAGTAGGATTTGTGTTTTGCATATCTAAATCGTGTCATATTGGAGGGCAGTCCAATATTTGAGTGGTGGATGCGGCGCAGCCGGTATCCACTACGATAAAAATATTGGGACGCCCATCCAATATGACACGAATATGTAGGCAAAACAACAAATCCTATCTTTTATTATCATTCTTTTTAGTTGGGTTGTTTTCAATCACGAACATAAATTATTTCAATAATATAGTTTAAAAAAACAAAAATTTCACCCGCTTGTAAAAAATGAACCAACCGTACTACCTGCGGGTACTGCGTTAACCATTAGACACGCGCGCGGTAAACCACTTGGCGGCGACGCACTATCTAATATCGTTCTATATAAGATAGGCAACAACAATATAGTGCGTGTTGCTTACTAAACCCCGCCAAATGAATACGAATACTAAAAACACAATCCCTTGATACTAATGGTAAGGACCACACTATTTACCTGTAGGAAGGAGAGGTAAGGGATCACGGTGGTCACTTGCAAATAGGTGGTTAGCATTTTAAAGCCACCACAGCAATTCTTCCCGCCCCTTTTTTGTGTCGACTGCCATAAGGCAGGAAGACACACATAGGGATCACTTTGTCCATGTTAGTTGTCTGGTGTTGATGATTTGTCTGTTATTGTCTGTTGTGGAAAAAGGGTTAACATTTGCATGTATAATCCACTACTTTGATGGATTTACAACCAAACTTGGGTCACAGGTGCACATGGCTCCCCCACTTGTTAATGAGGTCAAAGGTCAATGCAAGTTCAAGGTCATGTGAGGTCAGTCAGTTGTATGGTAAAATTTTTTTTTTTTTTTTTTTTTTTTTTTTTTTTTTTTTTTTTTTTTTTTTTTTAAAATAGGCTGTGACAATGTAAAATTGACCTATATGGAAAGTTGAAGTTAAATTGGAACCAAACTTGATAATAGGTGACCACATTGGATCCATCATTTGTTGACGAGGTCAGAGGTCACAGCCAAGGTCAAGGTCCTGTGAGCGGTTAAAGTTGATAAAATGGCTTTTGTAAAATGTAAAATTGACCTCAAATGAAAAGTGGAAGTTCAATTGAACCAAACTTGAATCATAGGTTGCACATTGGGATCCCTCATTTGTTGATGGGGTCAAAGGTCAATATTCAAGGCAAAGGTATGTTAGGTATATCATTCACTAACCGCGAAGGCAGGCCACACAAACGCGGTCCGAGGAGTAGGACTTCCGATGTATTTTTTCCAGTATAAGTACACTTTTTCCACTGGTGTATTGGGAAAAATGTAGGGCTAAAGCTCTTGTAAGTGTCTAAGCATAACATACCATATTTGTTACTAATAAAAGTCGAGATCCAACTTTTATTAGTCCAGAGAACAGTCGTAAATCACATCTTCACGACCTGATTTTAAAATGCTTAAGTGTCTCTTTCACAAAAGAAAAAACAGTAAGAAAAGTGTTGATATAACCTAACACTAGCCAATTAGAGACAAAATGGGCCATTTTGAATTTGGACAAAAAAAACCCAACCTGATGGTGGCTTTAATTTATAGTAGAAAAGGGGAATTAAGTGGGCAGCAGATAAACAATTTAAATTAAAAAAGAAGAAGCAATTTTGAATCAAGTTATTGCCACAGAAATCAACAAAATATTGTTGAAATTCCCCATATCTTGCGAGCTACCTTGATTGCAAAATTTATGGATGTTCACTTTTGCCAGTGAATATAAATTTGTTTTAAACATGTAAGGAGGAAGCTTAACAGGGACAATATCCAGAATCTTAATTTAGTCCGTTATTTACGCGATGACAGTCTTGAACTGGGGATGGATCTTGAGCTAGTTACTTAGGCTAGGTAGTTAAATACAGAAACCCCAGAGGACACCCATTTAGGCTAGTTAATTATTCTGCTCTGAGGTTTTTCATGAAATTAAGTCTGCCATCTTCGTTTGGAATTGGAATGGAATTGGAGATTCAAGAGCATGAAAGCCAACCTCTTTTTTGTTTGTGATTTTCTAGGGTGTGTGCCAGAGGATGTTTGGAAATCAATCCCATGATGCGCATTGCAATGTGCCTATACGGGAAGTTACTTAACACGTGTCAGTACTTAAGGTCAAAAAGTGTTACAGAAAGTTTAAGGAGAACCACAAGGACATGTCTAATCATGCTAAAAATCCTATGTTTACTAACGCTTTGTGGCTAAATGAGCGTTAAAGTCAGGGTTTGTATGTGTTTAAGAATAGGATCTTTTATGGGGTCAACCAGACCCTATATTGATGTGCAAATTTCCAAACTGGGTGTATGGTTCTGTTTGGGGGATTGCTCAAAAACACACTCTGGGGTTGCCTAAGCCTGTATCACACATAGCTAAGGATGTTAACTCCCAGGGTTCTACCCACCTTTTTCGTACGGTACTTCTGATTGGCTATGATATGAGATAACATGAATAATCCTTGAGACCCAATCAAAAGAGACCAATTATATAATTTGTACACACTAAAGCTTTTCTGACAATGTTTTGTGGCTAAATATTCGTATACGGAAATGGAAAAATCGACAGGTAGACCTCAGGGTTAACCTTTGCAAGTCATTCAGAACAATCATATTAAGAAGTATTCTTGCCTAGCAAGTTTGGCTTATCATTTTAGATGAAGGGTCTGTTCACCTCTCCGTGGGAGGCATGCATGGTTGGGGGTCTTCTGGAAGCTATGATGGATGTGATGATGAAAACAGGAGAAAAGACTGAACAGTTTCCACCACATTTTGCCAATCCTAGAAGGTAAACATTCTGGGCCATTCACCACATGGGTCTGGTTATTCATTGGCACTTTTGCATCTCAAGTCATGAACATCATTTTAAAAGATGAGCTTTTGGGCGGGAAGATGTGGGAGAAGTCGGTTAAGAATTAATTGGTTTAAAACGCATAAAAAAAGAAATCAACTCCTTTTTGAATGGCACTTCTGAAGTTGTTCTGAACTTTGGTTTTGAATGATGAGAACAGGGAAAAGAATGAATACCTTAACCCTAACACCCACCGGTTCAGTATAGAACTATCTCTCGGAGGGATGAAGGTATTGAGGGGTAAGAGGGGAAGAAGAAAAAAGTCGAAAATTCGGGTGGGTGGGACTCGAACACAGGGCCCTTCAGGGCCCCAGTCCCAGCACCCGGGATACCATGCTACGGCAGTGTCGCTGTCCCGGGGCTAGCAATGCGTGCCCATTTACGAGTCTTGGTTTGATGACGTTCATCACTACATTCTGGACTTAGTGCAATGGGCTCGAAAAAGTGGGGAATTGGGAAGCTCCTTCCCAGGAAATTTGGATATTCAAGGGAAAATTTGGCATTTTGGAGGGAAATTTACAAAGATTGGGTGGGAAATCTTGTAGAAAATGCAACTATCTTCCTGGGAAAGTTATCTTTTTTCAAAGCCCTGCTTAGTGCATTTTTCTCACTCAGTGCGTGAGATTTTGAGAGATTTAGTTGTCTTCGGGGTTAATCTCTATGCTGCTTTCTACATATGATAGGACTCTTGAGTTGTCCATGGGGTTGATTTGGTGTTGTGGTGTATGGGGCTTAATACATGTCTCTAGTTCAGTAGATAATTGCAATCAGTTTGGTCATTGGGCTCTTGTGTTCCTTTTTGAAAATCAGGACGATATCTAGCTTTAAAGAGAACAACTCTGTTATTGGAATTGCAAAAGAGAGGAAGTAACGTTGCACCATGACTTTATCTCGGTATTAACGGATGTGTGGATCAAGAGGTTCAAAGAAATTCACTTCTTAGGATCATTATCTCAGTAACTGTGTATCAACACAGATTTACCATGCCAACAACGCCTGTAATGTTTGTCCCCCAAAGTCCTCCAATTTTGCAAAAAAACACCAGGATTGACCCGTAAAATGCAGATTGCGGTTGGGCTAGGGTGCGGATACTTTTATAAAGACCAAAGCCAAAAGCCCTTACATATACAAACCTGATACAGTATGCCATTGCAAGAAAGTTAGCAATAACATGTTTTTTTTACAGTTCATATCTGCTCATATCTGCCTCATCGTGGGGCTTACCCGCAAGTTACCGTGCTGGTCCTCCCACAAAAATAAGAACTTAAAGAACTAGATTACGTACTACCATAATAACCACATTTGAACTAGACTGACCCAAGTGAGTATCGAGCCGGGGTCCCAAGCCACCAATCTGTTTGGCTCCCAGGGTGGAGGGCCTTGACAAGCAAGGCGACATTGGCTTATATAAGTGGCTGTAGACCCCGCCCCGCCCCTCACATACGTCCCGACCAGGAGGTAGATCTGAATCCCAGAAGCGCAGACAACTGAGGCACCTTCCCCCTCACCATCAGAAAGGTGTACATACCTACACACCTTGACCCCGACCACCGAAAAATTACCTTCGAACCTTGGGAGGGTGGGTTGGGAATTTTTTGTCCACCGCTATCCTGTTTATGCACCCTAACCAGTTGTGACCAGAATATGAAGTTGAGGCGGGCAAAGCCCGCCGCTAACGCGGGAAAACCCAAGCGGAGCACCGATTGGCTGGGAGATTTTCGCACTGGGAATTGTGAAGCTCCACTTGTCCCACCCGACAGCGAGGGCCGGCCCGCATAATTGGAGCCTCATGGGAACAAAATTGTCGTTTTGTATTATACTAGCTACTAAAAACGCCCAATAGAACATTTAAAACATTAAATGACTTTCGCAAAATTTCTTCCATAATCTTCAGTTTTTCTGGCTGTGTGGAATTTTTGAGGATTGAACACAATTGAAATGAGACTTCTCGTGGGCAGTGATCACAGGGCATTTAAGGAGTAATCATAGCTAGGGAATTTTTTTGCCCAAATTCATTTGAACGTATAGTTTTGTAGTGAAGATTTTACAAAAAAATTCTTGAAAGATCTTGTCACTGAGAGAGGGCTGGTAAACTATACGGCTGGGTATAGTGTCAAGGGTTGACACTAGTGTTTCATGTCATATTTGGAAAATTTAAAGCACTATTACCTAACCAAACAATATTAGCGATCTCTGTTATGCCCTAGTTAAGGCACTATGAACTTTTGAAAATGAACTTTATTGCCCTTGCATTATATTGGTTCTGGCTCCAAAAAAGAAGCATTAAATTGCATTTTTTGATGCATCATATATTGATGTGACCGAGAGAGACCTCAACCAGGATTCTACAGTTGATGCAAAAACAGAGCTCTAATACTCATCGTTTTGTTTGCCAGATTATCAGCATTTACTTAGTTCATTTGTCAGAGGAAGAAACTGGAGCAGCACGTGATAAGGTGATTGCCCTTTTTTTGCTTCATTAGATTAAATGTTGCGCAAGTTTTGGCATGTTCAAGCATGCTCTCAGAAAAGTAACAAAAAACTTGGAAACCGAAAGATGTATTAACCTGTGAAACCAGAACGTTGCCACGTCTGAGTCGCTCAGAGAAATGTTTCGCAACAATTTTGAAATTGTCATTTTTTTATGACACATGGAATCAAAAATGATTTAACCTACACAATAAGTTGGAATCAGTGGTATTTGAGATGGCTTCTCATGATGGCCACATATGGAAGCCTCTCAGTCAAAAATCACAAGTTCTGTGTCATTGTAAATGTAACTTACCCAGTATATACTCAGGGTTACAAGGTTAAATGGTACTAGAATCAAATAGAAATGCAGAATTGTTGTGCACAAATTGGCTCTCATTGGGTCTGTGTCATTGCAAAGTACATAAAAATATCACTTACAAACTCTTTTTTTGCAAAATATAATGTTTTTAACTTGCTTGTCCAAAGTTACCTCAGCAGCCCATACTTGAGTAGCTCTATGAATGGTACCTTTAACATATGAACGAATTGATGCAAATAAAAAATAAGACAATATAAGGCCAAAAAAAAAAAACCAAGTTTTGTCTCAGAAGATCGGCGCATTATGTTTAAATTGGTTTTTCACCGCGTAATTTTTTTGTGTAGTTTTAGTTTTATATTTTTTTTTTGTAAAAAATTTCAGCTGAAAAAAATAAAATTTGGCCGCAAAGTGGGGCCAAAAATGCATTAAAAAGCAAAAACGCATTTCGCATTAGCATTTTGGTTTTTTTTGGCCTAATTAATTTTTTTTTTGGGGGGGGGGAAGCGGAGTCCAAAACAATATAGTAGTTTATGGGTCATTGAATTATTGTGGGTCTTGAACTATTGCACATTTTTGGATGAGACTACCATAGTCAGGTGACCACCTGGCCAACTGTCATGGAGTACTGTACCATGTTTCTTTCCCAGTGGTGTCGGGCAACGACTTCCATCTATCAAAGCTGGTTTTTTAACTTAGCATTTGTGATAGGCATCACAAAATAGTCATGTCCACAGTGAGTGTTACCAAACTTTTTTTTTTTTTTTTTTCTTTTCCACCATGCGAAGCATGGTGCATGTGTGTTTTTTGCCTTTTGTGTCTGGGTTTTCTGGTTGGTTGTTTTGGAAAGAAACTTGCGTTTTTCTTGCTGTTTTAAATGCAGAATCTGTTGTGGTTGTGTATGTGGCAATTTTCAAAGTTTTTGTCTTGTCCTTTGATTTCTTTCCACCTGAGATAATTATTCCCTCTCAAGAGACCCAGTTTCATGACATGGGTGTTTTCAAGGTTGTTTTCCTCTAGAATTCTGGGTCCATCAGTGGGGGTGGGGGGAATGTTGGCAAGTGGACTGAATTGTAACCATTTTGTCAACAAACAGTACAAAACCCCTAATTTTTGGCTTGTTTCCACTTGCAAATCAATTTTTTTCCTTTTTTAGGGTTTTTTGGAATTTGGGAGGGGCTCCACCCCCTTGCTCCCCCCCACTGCTACTGGCCTTGGCTAACATAGCAATCTAACCTTTGAGTTCCCCAGTGTATTTTTCCTGATTTTTGCAGAGAATAATAGCTCTTGCATGCTCCTCCTGATATCAATGTGCAAAATTGTGTCCGTTATACTTGAATTGTTCAAAAAATAAGAAGAAATTTTGCATGGGTCAAACACTGTGTAGACCGAGGAGGCATAAATATTACAACCTGTACAAAATATAAAGAGATATCCCCAATCAGACCCACAAGGTTAGGGGAAGAATTGGTTTACAATATGGATGGGTGAGTGCCACAGCTTTTTGAAAAAAATTGTTCCACTCATGTACATTATCACACAGGGGCGGTTTTATGGAGCATAGATTCCTGTGACATAAGCCCCATTTTTTTTTTCAATGTACATCCATTAAGATAAAGGATTTTAAATTTTTTAATCCCATGTGAGGTAAATAGCAATTTCTTGGTCATCAAGTAAGAGAAGAGAATGATATGTTCGCTTGTCTTCGAATATTTCAGGAATCACGGAGGGAAAATAGCGAAAACGAGATGATTGGTGAGTGAAAGGATATCACGCATGTTGAGGAGAAAAGAGGTGCATTGGGATGCATTAAATGGTGACAGGAAAACGATCTGCCACAAATTGCCGGTTACATATACACCAGCATTGCGCGCTGTTTAGTATATATCACTGTACTCTACACAATGTGGAGATGATGTGACATCGTCATTTGCATATTACGCAATGTTATTATCAATCATGGGAGATAGGCAATGCGCAGACAAAATTGCAACAACACTGGTCCTGCAACAAAAAGAATGCATCGTATCAAAACGTTTTTTTTTGAAAGCCAAATGGCCCTCCATGAGGAATATTCTCACCGTAACCTGTTAAACTTAAGTTTTTAATAGTACTGAAAGGAAATGGTCCATCCCATAAAAGACTAAGTCTGGTTTAAACCCATCTCTTTTGAGAATACCAGTTATTTTAAGTCTAGCTTCAACATGAAAATTATCAGGCTTTTTGTTTTTTCAGATTTATGCAATTTATTTTCATTAGGGCCATTTTTGGTCATAATCCACACTGTGGTTCAGACCCTGTTTTCAGTTGAGTGTCTCAGAGAAATTTGAAAAATTGCAATGCAATTTTATTTTTAAAGAAAAATGCTAATCCAAAATGCAGATTTTGTTGTTGTTTGTGGGTTTTTTTTTTTTTTTGCATTTACGACCCACTTTTTCTCATTTTTCCATTTTTTTCCTTAATTAAAAAAATCAAATGAAGATGAAAACCTTAAAACAATTATGCGGTCCAAGATACCAATTTTTACAACCAAATGCGCGCGGTCTGCTGAGACAACTTGTTTTGTTTTTTTCACTTGGCCTTACATGCTTGCTAAGCTAAGTTCACTCCCTTATCACCCAATTCCACATGATGTAGAATTTGTTGGTTATTACTACAGAGTGCTATCTGTCATGAACGTAGAATTGGCATTATAATAGAATGAATGAGCAGCTGTTCTGAATTTAAAAATTACTCATTAATCCATTTTCCCTATCTATCATTTCAGGTGCATTCTGGAGCACCTTGGAAACGCACGCTTTTTTTGCTGCATTTAGGAATCACTTTTGTTTGGCATGTAGCCTCATCCAATGCAGACCGGGAATAGCCGATACCAACCGGCACCACAAGTAGGAGCATCTATACTAAGTAATTAACAAGTGTGTGTTGAGTGTTAGTGCGGGCCCTAGTTTTGCTACGTTGCACGTAGCAAAGGGTGGACTGAGTGCAGTTTACTATGCAGAAACTTCGCTATTTGCTACACTGTGCCCTGGTGGTGGTGATCTTCCTCTGTTGCAATGTTGCCGAGATTCAGACTGATGAAGATACCTCAGGTAAGTTCCATTATGTCAGAGGTTTGGCTAATTATTTTAACTTGATACAGTTTGTGAAAAATCACATCAAAAAGTATGTCTACTCCTTATTGTCAGTTTTTGACAAAAGTGAGATTTTATAAATCTGAAAAATTAGAAAACAAGTTTTAATGTTATGTAATTACCTTTGAACAATTAAATTGTCAAAATGGGTAAAAAATCTACATTTTCTTATTTTCTTCAAATCCTGGAAAACACTTTGAAGCTCAGTATTTTAGATATCAATTCGCCCCCCCAAAATCTCTGTCTCAAAGAGTTAAAGGCCGAACTCGAGATTTCCCGATGAAGGGCGCCCCCATCAAATTTTCAACAATTGGTGTTTTTTGCATGTACATAATGCTTGTCCATATACTAATAATTGCGTGAAATAACTGCTCAAATCGAAGTTCTTCATAGAGAAAAATCATCATCTTTGTTTAAAAATTCCGGATCGAAATTTGTGTTATACACAGTATCCTTATGGCACTGTATTATACACATAAATGTTCTTTTTACTGCATCAAAACGAAAAATCCGATAAATCTCTAACTTTGGACGTTGAGCAATTCAGTTGACTATCTTTAGTTCTATGTGACTATTTTTAATTAAATATATTAAAAAAATATAATCATAATCTCTGATCCCCAGTTAATTGGGAAACTTGCCCTCAAATTATATCATGTGATGAAATTTAAAAATTTTAAAAGGAAAATGTATTATTTTGTTTGTGCTTATCTGCTTTTTCAAACCCCTCCCACCCCTACCAATCAATGTTGGGCTACACATGTATGACATTTAAATGAGCATACTTATAGTGACCATCATTGATCCAGGGGAGCGGGGAGTTCATTTTACAAGGTGAAGTGTCAACGATTATGAACTTTGCCATTTTTGGCTGGTGAAGACATATTTTTGGAAGGCTTGTTAGTTCAGAAGTATTGTTCTTCCGAACAAGCAAGATGATGTCCTGCAGTAACTGAATGCTTATGCTGTAGGTTTATATTCTTTTGTGCCTGAATGTTGTACTCCAGGCATGATGACAATTTACTGCCATCTTAGCAAGCATATGGGCAAGTGATGACAAATTGATGTCATGTTTTCAAGCACTATGTTCACTCACAAAAAATTCAATTGAACCTTTCCATTACTAACAGAGAAGCCGTGTATGCAAATTATCTTCCTTGCTAATCTGGTTATACTTTGGGAATTTCAAGTATTTTCATTGGGATACTAGTAAAATGTTGAGGTGAAAATATACATTGAAATGTTCTCAGTCATTGGGTTTTTCGTTTGAAGCAAAGAGGCAGTTAAAGTTAGTGTATTCCGGTTAGCGGATTAGAATTACTCGGTAGAAATGGACGTCCTATGGCATTAGCCTGCTCATGCCAGCTGCATTTCCATATTTTACTGCCATTTATCCTTCAAATAGTAGGATAATGTCAGAGAAAAAAAGATTGATTACTCCAACAGAAACTTTTGCCATATATGAATTGCAGCTGGTGTCAGCGGAGGGATGAGAGCCCCAAGTTGCGCGACTCAGTAAAATCAAAATATCAAAGTAAACGTTTGTTTTGCATAAAAGAGAGAGCAATGATAAGAGCGATGTGTGGGGTGAAGTTGATGGATAGGATGAAGACTGAGGACTCGATGCAGATGTTGGGGCTGGAAGAGGCGATGGACCGGTTGGCGAAGACGAATAATGTACGTTGGTATGGGCATGTGTTGAGGAAGGATGACGAGCATGCCTTAAGAAGAGCTTTTGAGTTCGAGGTGGGAGGTTCGAGGAGGAGGGGACGTCCAAAGAAGACATGAAAGAAGCAAGTGGAGGAGGAGAGTAGTAGGGTTGGGTTGAGGATGGAGGATGCATTGAATCGGGTGAAGTGAAAGGAAGGAGTAAGGGCGGTTGCTGCCAGTGTGAGATGAATCCGGCCACTCCCGTTCACGGGGACAAAACCGGATTTAAAACTTTGGTTTACTACTACTATTACATAATAAGTGAAAGCAGTAAGTGACTTCTAAATGGTTTGTACAGATTAACCATGATGTACTGCGATTGATTTGTGAATGACCTTTTGACGGCAAATACGGAAATGAGGTCAATGTGATCTTGCATTTCTCCTATTATGTGCAGGGGTGTGATTCTCCAGGATTTTTTCCCTATTTCAGGATCTTTTTTTGTCAAAATTTCTGCAATTTTATTTAATTTCAGCCCGATTCTAAGTATTTTAGGTCGATTTTACCAATTTTTTTACTCGATCACAGAAATCACTTTATGTGGGCGCTCAGTGGGCATTAGCCGGTTTACTTCCTAACTGGTTAAACGGTGTAGTGCAATCATAACATGCTACTGAGCACTCGCATAAAGGGATTTCTAATGCGCCACATAACAGAGAAATGTGAGATCACATTGAAAGGTCATTTACAAATCATTCGCAGTGCATCATGATCTCATCTGTACAAACCATTTAGAAGTCACTTACTGCTTTCATTTATTGGTTTCAACTTTCTGGATAAATCACACCTAAAGATGTAAATTTTACCCCCTGAAAATTAACCAGAGAACCGGCCTCTTCTGAAACACCCATACATTAGCCTGTTTACTTCATAACAGGTTACACTCTGAAAAGTGCAATAGGAACATGCTACCCAGGGGCATGCCTGGAAAAAGTGGTGAATTTGGGAATGACACACCCAAGAAAATATGCTGTTTGGAGGGGAAATTTTACCTTTAAATAAAGAAATAGATGAGAATTGATGGGAAATTTTGAAATCTTGGAGGGGAAATTTCGATTGTATTCTGGATAAATTTTGCATTTTTCTAGCCCTGCCCAGGGGTTTCAGAAGAGGATTGTTCTCTGGTTAATTTTAAAAGGGTATTCCAGTTCAGATAGGAGTTCTCAAGAGAAGATTTCAGTAGCTTCCCACAATGCATTGCTTCCAATGGAGGTTTTGTACAGGTACTGATGTGAATCGTTAGTGATGAAACATGGTTAAATTGACAGTACTGATCACAAACTTGCATTTTAAGAGTGTTTCATCTCTAACGATTCACATGACTACCTGTTCAAAAACTTCCAATGGACGCAATGCATTGTGGGAAGCTACTGATATCTTCTCTTGGAGTTCTCTGTCCCTTGTGTTAAAAACCAGAATGTAAGATGTGATTAATGTGCACACTCGGATGGCTCAGTTAGAATGCTAATACCGAAATCAATGTTTTCTTTACCTACAACACTATGGACATAAATGTTTGGTTTGTAAATAAAAATCCTCCCTATGGGTAGGAAGCATACTCATTGATATACTAAAATTCTCAGGAGCACACAGGTTGCAACTTAAAATGCTAATACGTAACACCAACAAATTCACGACTGAATTACATTTGTAGCGACTTCGGTTCTTTGTTTTGATAATAGCGGTGGAGGATTTCTGGCACCCAATTTTCACTAGACTTTGAGCGTGTAGTAGCACTATTTTTAGCAAAGAAAATAAAATACATTGGCAATTTCTCTATCATAGCGGCATAAAATAGTATCACACTCAATGTCAGTATCTAAAGAAGTTACACTCTAATCCACACGGCTCACCATGGGGCCCACTCCCTGAAGACTCAAGTGTGGAAGTTGATGGCAAGTTGAGCCAAATCCGTCAGGAGTTGTAAGATAATCCTCATCTAATCTTGGATGGTGTGCATGTCTGCTCACGAACACCGACGACCCTCTGGGTGCAGCCGGACTTGCGTTACGATCTGGAATTGCGAGATTGTTGCACAGACTTCAAACTGCAACTGTTGCCAATACATTTCTTTCCTTACATTCATCAGCTACATGTAGGCCAGCTTAATTATTTTCATTACTAGTTGGCGTTTTTTCATAGCTGGAATTCCAGGATCAGCCGGGAGTACGGTAGTAAACTACGCATGCAAGTGTTTTGGTGTAACCAGTTACTAAGGGGAAAAGTTTACTCTGGTAGTATGGATAAGATGCCACCCAGAGGGTGTTTTGAAATAAATCACATAATGCATTGCAAAGTGCCTATACAGTGCTGTACTAAACACATGTCAGTAGTTTTAAGAACCACATGCCAATTCATGATTATGCTAAAAATTCCTTAAGTACTAATGCTATGTGGGCTAAAATGAGTGTAAAAGTCAGGGTTTTTGTGTCGCCTGCCCTAAGGCAGGAAGACACATAGGGATCACTTTGTCCACTGTTGTTGTTGTAGTCTGTTGTTGATGATGTCTGTTGTTGATGTCTGTTGTGAAAAAGGGTTAACATTTGCATGTAATATCCACATACTTTGATGGATTTAAACCAAACTTGGGTCACAGGTGCAACATGGCATCCCCCACTTGTTGATGAGGTCAAAGGTCACATGCCAAGGTCAAAGGTCATGTGAGGTCAAGTTGTAAAATAGGCTGAAAATGTAAAATTTACCTCATATGAAAAGTTGAAGTTCAATTGGAACCAAACTTGAATCATGGTGCAACATGGGATCCCTCATTTGTTGCTGAGGTCAAAGGTCACATATCAAGGTCAAAGGTCATGTTAGGCCTATCACTAACCGCGACGGCAGGCGACACAAGCGGTCGGAGGACCGATGTATTGTGTTAGAATAGGATTTTTGTGGGATCATAATTATGATCCTATTGAGGTGAAATTTCCCAAGACTGGTGCATTGTGGGATTGACTCAATACACCCTCTGGATACCACCAGAAGAGGTGTTAAACGAATCCCATAATGCATTAGGATTTAAAAATTGTAACATAAGGTCATGCGACCACACATCCTTTTCCCAACAAAGAAGCCCTGATTTTTATCTTCATTTCAAACCAGAATTCATCAATACTTTATTTCCAGAAGGTGCACCGAGTCCATCCCAAAATGTATCAGTTTTGGGAAATTTCACCTCAATAAGGTCATGTGATCCCACCAAAATCCTATTCTTAACACATAAAAACACTAACTTTTACAATCATTGTAGTCTTCAAAGCACAAGTACTTATGGAACTTTTCACATGATCATGAATGTCTTGCATTTCACAAACTTTTTGAGCACTCTTTATCCCTTTAAGTACTGACATGTGTTAAGTACAGTAAATTATATTTATTTTGCAATGCATCATGGGATTGCTTTACTGAAGGTACTGTCTTCATATAATTTGTTAGCTAAAATATTTAGGTAATTGAATTCTCCCAATGAGATGTAATGTGTTTGTCAGTCGCCGTTCACTCAATGGAGGGGAAGGACGCTTGTTTAATTTTTTAATATGCTTAAGCTGAATACTGCAAATTGGAACGTGACCTTTGGTGGATACATCACAAAAGACCTTTTTTTTTGCAATAAACCTTGGCAACCAAGACCAGGACTTGACTTTTTCATCTGCTTCAATAGAATAGCTCTTAACTCCCACTTATAACACCCTTTTGAAGTTGCACATGATTTAAAACAAGCAGACCAAAATATTGACTGATAAAGCTGAACATTATGTTTGGATGCATTGTAGTAGAAATTCTCCATGTTTGCCAATCCAGAGAGTGACTTGAATTGGGCAAAAATCTTGTATCGTCTGATCAGTTAGTATAAGTGCAAATCCTTGGACTCATTGCTCCCAGTTTTTCCCCTGGTCAGAAGAAAAATGACTTATTTTTTGGCAAAAATCAGCAATTTTGGGCCAAAAATCATCAAATTTTGGCTGAATTCAGCAATTTTGGGCCAAAATTGGTTAAATATTTCCAAACTTGGGATGTTTCTCCACCAAAAAATCTCACTTCCCCCCCCCCCAAAAAAAATTCCATAATTTTGCCTTCCATTTGACCCGCCCTGAAAAAGAAGTCTGGCACCACCACTGCTTATGTCAACATGATTCTTGTGCCTGTGTTTGTGTGTCTGTCTGTGTCTCTTTGTGTGTCTCTGATGTGTGTCTCTTTGTGTGTCAAACATTCAATATACACCTTTTGATTGGCACTTTTTTGGAGAAGTTTAAAATATTATGTATGTTTTGTGACTGGTGAATAATAGAATAGGTTCATGAAACAGATAAGTCGTGTCCACACGGAGGCTGAAACTCCGGAATTTCAAAACTCTGGAGTGTCGATCGGGGTTTTTGGCCGTATGGACGCATTCGGAGGTTTAAACTCTGGAGTTTTATCAAGGGTCTAGCGGGGTTTTATCCCCCTAAAAAACTAGGGGGTGAAACTCAAACTCCAATAACACTCCGGAGAGTTTTGGAGTGTCGTGCCGTGTGGACAGCTTCTGGGGATAGTGAGCGGAGGTGACCTCGCAAGGTCAACTCCTCTCCTTTTGACAAATTCCTGTGTTTGAATATCACGCGCGAAAGTGCACGGCTTCCTGTATGGTGACTTCCGGTCTACACTCCGATATGAGAAGCGGAGGAGAATGGTCAGGGGGATGATTTCAGAGTTTCGGCCATCGTGTGGATGTAATTTGGAGTAAAGTAAAATAATTGGATTTAATTTTCACCTCTGGAGTTTCAAACCTTTGGAGTTTTGTGACCGTGTGAACATGGCTATAGTGTCCAATCTTCTAGAGTGCAGAAAAAATATGGTTGGCCTGATTAGTTTTCTAATCATGGTGGTAATTCAAGGGTGATGGTCTGCAAGATATTAATTACTGGAAGTGGGAAAGTGCATTGGAGTCAAGATGAGGAGATTGAGTAGTTGCCAGGGAACAACATCTTGTTGCATCTCGAGTTGAGAGTGCTGTAACCTGGAAGTTCAAAAGCTGATAATGATTAGGATAAGATTCTTGATACAAGTATGAAGTACATCGCAGATTTTATTTACTGAAGCCTGCTGGTCTTACGGGATTTGAGGAAGTACTTGAAAATAGCTACATGTGGGCCGAGTTTTTCCGGGCATATTCTGTTAGTGTTAAATTCCTAGAACTGATGAATTTGTTTTGTTTACACATACTAAACTTGCCCACACTAAAGCTCTTTTAAGCCCGATGTATACTCCATTATCGCTTCAAAAACATCAGTCGCGCGATCTGCATGAAATTTTACATGCGCAATACCGCGCGATCAAAGTCATGTATACTCCTAGCGACAAATGGTCAAATCGTCGTCCGTATTTTGACGATATAGCTCTGGATTTCCCGAATGAGATCAGCAAACTAGGTCACAGTTATTTAAATTTGTTTCCTGCCCTGTTTGATCAGTAATAGGACGGATATGCCAAGTATGCATTTTTGAATTCTTGGCAAATCAATGTAGGCCTACATGTTCTGGACTATTCTTTTATTGTTTTACCATTTAAGTTTCGCACATCTTCAAGGATTTTGGCATGACTTTTATCATTGTTAAATGCCCAGTTTGATGATGACCAGTTTAGTAGTACCTACATTTGTACACGGGGTTGGCCATACATGCAACATGTAATGATGCGGAGCTCAGAGTAGAATCAGGTGGGTAAACAAAATATTTCGGCACTAACGCGCCCCACATTCTTTACGATATCCTTAAAATAATCGTGCTCATAGGTGATCATACTTTTTTTTTGCGCACTGACATCCATAGTAAATAATTGTCTCATTTAATGTGTCCTTCATTGGTGAGTATTGTTTTGTTGATTATCGGTGGCTGATAGGGAGATTTTCAAAAGCAGGTTCAGCTTGGTTTTAATGAGGGTCTCGCCCGACTTGGTTCCTAGACCGCCAATCAGAGAATGTTTGGCGGCCAGCGATATCGCCTAGAGGTGAACAAAATTCAACTCTCCGCGAAGGCTCAAAATCTCATCGCGCGCTAGAAATTCTTTGGCCGAGGCAATAAAAAATCGGGTCAAGTTCCATCGCAGCCGCGATGTCGCGGACGCGAAGTGGAGTATACATCGGCTTTAAGTGGCACTGGCACATTTTCACAAGGTTCTTCAATTTGCTCTCAATGGATATCCTTGGCCATTGAAAAATACAAATACATTTAACCAAAAAAAAACATACTCAAAAACAATATAATATTAATTAGAGGTAAAGACATCCCGGTCATTTGTAGGCTAAAGTTTTCAAATCACTTTAATCAAAAACAGTTGTGTATATTATGAATAGAAATAGACTTGTACGCATTGATATTAAAACCATAAAAAACTTTCTCAGCTTATATTCCTTTTATATGTGGATATTTTTTGATGGAAGCTTTATACAATAGTGCAAAGATCAGTATTTTTAAAGTTTTTTTAGGGACACCCTGTTATGTTAAATCTCTTGTTCAACCTTTAAGGTGTGTTAAATGCCATTGTTTGTGATTCACTGGTATACTCGGCTCAAACTGCTTTTTCACCAATGTTATGTCCACATTCTGTCACTCTTACCCCTGTCCCCATACAATTCTAATTTCATGATAATGCACTTTTTACTTTTTATTAAGTAAAATTTATGGCGCTTAGTAAAAAGGTATTAAATGTTTCCTATGAGTCTGTTATTTCTGCAATAAAGAATTGGTGAAAGATGGCACTTTTGCCCTCGTTACATCTCAAAGGTTGTCTTTTCTCTGTTAATTTTCCTTTTTTACTTTTTTTATTTTTTTGTGTAATTTACATCTTTTTTGCCATAAAATTTTAAATAATTAAAGTGGCTGTTCCGATCATCTTGGGCCCCCCCCGATTTACCCCGGAAGTAGTATGGATTTTGATATCAATGAAAGGCCGTATTTTTCTCATTGTTCGTCCTGAATTTGATCCCTCAATCCATTTCCATTCCCAATATATAAACAAAAAAAACGCCGTTTAGTGGTTAACCCACTTTTATTCGCCCAGTATTGAATAGGGATTTGCACATGCATGAAGTGCGTCTACCATCAAACCGCAAGTTTGTTTCCCACGGTACTTGATGGGGTGTCTGTGCAATCCAGCCTCTCATATCAATTAGAGAACACCATACACATAAATCGGAACAAACCCCTTAGTAAATATTGCGAGATTTTTTACCTTTCAAACTTTTTTTTGCCATTGAAGAAATTAATTTCCTTCCGCATTCATTCGAAAGTAAAAGAATTACTGGGAATAGGATTGGTGATGATGTGAGCAAGACCTGCCTTTAAGCAGTGAATCAAACAAATTCCAAATTTCTACTCTAAAAGCTCCATTTTGTTAACATTTAATTCATACGACATTCTGCTAATGTTAGATGCTACTCTGGATTCCAGGATTGTCAATTATGGCATATGTCTTTCGGATTAATATTTAAATAGACCTCCTGGCCCAACCTGGCATTAAAACGCTTTAGCGATTATTCATAAACTCTGGCTTTTCTAAATAGGTCGCTTGTGTAGTTTCAATTTTGATCCAAGTCAAATTGAAGAGCATTTGGAGTTTTCAAATTGCATCAATAGGAGTGGGGAAGACCGGAGGTTGGGTGGTTGGGGCGTGGGTTGGGGGCGTTTATGTGTGTGCAATTTGGGGGGCGTGTGTTTGTTTTTGGACGTGTGTGTGTTTGTTGGGGTTTGGATGTGTGTGTGGGTGGTTGGGCGTGTGGTGGGTTGGGGCGTGTGTTGTGGGTTGGGCCATGGGTTGGGGTATGTGTGTTTGTGTTTTGAGGGAAGCATACTAAGTATTTTAGACCTAGATAGTTGTGAAATTATTTTGTAACTGAACATTGAATGAAAAGGGAAGCAGCATTTCATTCCATGAGTAGTACTTTGAGCTAAATGTGATAATTCCCAGTATTTCTAGCATTTATTTTAAATTATTATTATTATTCATGGCATGATCCTAAGTATAACAGATTTAAATTAATGACCAGTGGCAGTTTCACAACTCGGGCCAGTCTGTAAATAAAACAGAGCACTGCGGACAAGCGTCAACTTGAAAAGGGCGGATATTATTTTAACAACTAATGAAGTTGCGCATATTATTAGCACAGCCGAGTGTTGAAACCCTTTAGCAGTCTGTACAAACCAGCAGATGCTTAGCGAAGAAGCAAGACTTCACTTTATGGAGACAAATTAATACAAGCATAACAGGCCTCTTGTGGATTCCTAATTGTCCATCCTGTCTTATGTATCTTTTGGGGTTACATTGTTGTTGCTTAGTCTGCCACAAATTTAAATGAGACATTCATGTAGGGTGTTCTGATAGCTTAATTATTACAGCAGTTGAAATAAACTTGGGCATTCAAAGTTGCCTAGACTGTAGGCAGATGCACGCTGTTATAATTCTGTACTGAACATTATTTGGGTCAAATGCACAGGGAGAACTTTGTGGCGGATGCTTCTGGTATTATTTCATACCTTGTAGTATCCCAATCCCATCTGCAGAATATTTCGATTTAATTCGTCCTCATTTTGATGCTACAAGAACAAAATATGAGTGGTTTATGGGTGCCGATTTATCTGTACGGTAATCGGGGGTGGAGGGGAGCACAACTGTTGGATTTTAAAGAAATTTTGGAATTATGTTGGCAATAACCTTTTGTAGGAAGTGGAGTAAATTATGTTGTGATCAGGTTGGGTATCTTAAAGGTGCAATGTTAGATTTCACATATCAGGTGTCCTTAAAAAATTGAAAGTACTGATTTTTGCACTGATGTAAAGCTTTCCATCACAAATATCCCCATCTGAAATGATTAAGCTGAGGAATGTTTCTTTGGTACAAAAATTGTGAAATTTCTAATTTTGTATAGGAGCAAATACGAAATTCAGCCTATGTTTTATATTGAAATATTATCAAATCAAAATCACTTGTTTTACCTCTTTTAAGCCATTTCTGTAGTCAAATACAAGGTAAGAAATCTATTAAGTGTCTAATCTATATGAAATTACTATTATGGCACAATATTTAGGTGCCTTGAAATCTCTCGTTGCACCTTTAACTTAGAGCCGGTTATGACTTTTGTAGTGCACTGTCAGTCAGATCTGTAAAATATATACTCTTATGTGATAAAATTACAACAGAATCTGTGAATCAGTTGCTGTTATATTTATGTACCAATTCATGACTGAGATTTAATCAAAACTCAAATTTTATGTGTATTTTGTGATTCTAGCACCTTCTCAATTTTCTTAAATGCTTTACTAGATATTCTTAAAGGTGCGTGTTCCGATCGTCTTTGGGACCCCCGATTTACTCGTAAGTAGTACCAATTTTGATATCAGATGAAAGGCCATATTTTTCTCATTATCGTCCTGAAATTTCAGCTTTCAAATCAATTTCTTTCTCAAGATACAGATAAAAAACAACCGCTTTAATGGTTAACCATCAATATTAGCACAGTGGTGAATACGGCGTTGCACTATGCATTATCACGTCCAGCATCAAACCACAATTTTGTTTCTCACGGTACTTGGTCGGTGTGTATGAGTGTCACTGTCAGGCTCTCATTTCAAGTATAGAACTTGATAGACAAAAATTGGAACAAGCACCTTTAAGAAAAATTTATTTTCAGAATTTCCATTGATCCTGATCTTGCATTTTGGTGTTATGAGCAAATATTGTATCATGTGTGCTGTAATTTGTATCCATTTACAGACAGAAAATACAAAATTGCCTTTTTTTGTTGAAATCAAATTTGCACATCTTGTTAGGCACACGTATATGATTAAGGCTAATGATTCATATTAAAAATTCTCATCTATGAGTCGGGGATGAAGCTGTGGATTATGAAATGCAAGCTCTTCAGTGGCGCTCATAAGTTGAGTAAAAACGTCACTTTGTTGCCAGTCATTTGGTCATCAATCATAAGTCCCAATGGAAGTAACGCAGAATCGAGAGTGATGTTCCAGGCTTAGCCCTCATTTGCTATTGATCCTTTTTTCATAAACTGATTGAATTACAAATGCTGTGATGGCTGATCATTTGATTTATGGACTAAATTAATGAGTCCATCAGAGGTGATCATTATGCAAATGTCTCTTTTGTGATACATTTTTCAGTGAGCTCAAATTAGATAAGAAAATAAGCCCTTATTTTGATGGGCATGTCTCCACTTGAGGATGCATGTTAGACCAAGTTCTGCATGACTGAAAATACATCGTCCACTTGAAAACCAGGCTACGATTGGCTTACCAAGTACGACACGAATGTTATCGTAGCGATGTGTAAAAATGGAGACGCAGGTGGTATATTGATACGGGGTAAACATGTTGCATTTTTCCAATTTGTCATCAATCTAACTCGGGGGTTCTCAATTATTTTAGCTGAAGGGCCAGAGAATGCCGAACATATTTGAAAGTTCCTACTTGAGGGCCAAATACACCTGAATTTAAATGTTTTCCTTTATATTTTTGAGCAAGTCGAGGGCCAAAAATCAATGGTTGGCGGGCCGGATTTGGCCCGTGGGCCTCCTATTGAGAACCCCAGATCTAACCTTTTCCCCTTCCAAGTATCCAATCAAGATTTTAAGTTTGGAGTTTTATCATGCTGTGAAACTGTTCCTGATACGAAAGAATATTGTGTCTTTTTACGAGGTGATACAATAGTACACACAAGGCAAATTACAAAAACTTGAAATTAATTTTGGCAGGTGAAAATATTCTGGGCAACCTTTTTTTGTGGCGATGTTTAAAGCAATCTTATTTATCACCCATTCTGCGCCAGTGAAATAAAAGGCAATAAAATTGAACAAAAGAAGGAAAAAGAAAAGCCTCTTGAGCAAGGTGAATGACCATTCTCTCATTACAATACACACGTTGAAAAGCAACATCAAAGTCCTGGTCAAGTTTCCTCAATGGCCAAAATGCCCCTTCAAGCTCTGGTGCAGATATTTTGAATAGAAGCAAGGTCAGTTAGCTAGTTTTAAAATTAAAAGGGCTTTAAATTTTGGGAGGTTAAAAAAAAGTGCATTGGTCTGACTGCAGTTGTTATTTGTGATGCGATGCTAACTCAATGTATATACTTATTGAAAAGTTAAGGATTGTTTGAAATCGTGTAAATTTGGCAAAAGATATGTCATAAAATACTTTAGAGTACCATAATATTTTCGGTTTAAAAATCCATTGGCACATACATGCAGACTCCAGTAATTCATAATTGGCACTCTTTTCAAATGAATGCCACTCTTTTCTGAAAGTCCCCTAACTATGTCTCCCAATAGAAGATGTCAGTAGTTTCCCACAATGCATTGCTTCTAATCTAACAGAGGTTTTTGTACAGGTACTGATGTGAATTGTTAAAAATAAAACATGGCTAAATTAACCAGGGGTCGCGCTAAGTTGCGTTTCTGCGTCCAGGACGCCTATATTTTATTTCGGACGCACAAAATAAAAAAATAGACGAGCTATTGCGTCCGTACGGACGCACAAAAATCGATGTTTACATCAAATACAAACGGCTGTTTCATAAGATTGCGTTCGTAATTTGTGGATAATGAATCAGAAAAAATGTAAGAACGTAACGCTAGCCAGTAAATTCGTCTCGATACCACATGCAGTAATTCACAAGATCATTTTGTAATGGGGTGAGTACGTGTAGAATGTAACCATAAGTACTAGCACACAAAAATCCCTCTATGAGACCATTTTCACAATTTTCATACCCACCCTGCATACCCACAATACATTATAAAGTGAGCTGATGAAAAAAAAAAAAAAAAAAAAAATTCATAATTGGCACTCTTTTCAAATGAATGCCACTCTTTTCTGAAAGTCCCCTAACTATGTCTCCCAATAGAAGATGTCAGTAGCTTCCCACACTGCAGTGATGCTATCTAACAGGTTTTTGTTACAGGTACTGATGTGAAATTGTTAAAAAATAAAATGTTCTAAATATATAACATATAACAGTACTGATCACAAATTCTCATTTGAAGAATGTTTAACGATGCAACCTACCCTCTACAAATAATCTACATTGTGAAGAGAAGCCATGCATGTGGGAAGCTACCTGATATCTTACGTCTACCATCAGATCATGTCCTCAAATGTCCTAAAGTTGCAATATTGCTCATCCATTCAAGGAAACCGCTTCAGGGAGGTTGTACCTGTAAACATACATTGACATGACTGACCTATGTGTGATCTGGGTATCATGTATCATCCCAAAAAACACAGGGGTGTTATTTTCTACGACTGGTGAATGAAAGCACTGAACTGTGCCAATGGGAATTGAGATTTACTAGCTCATAGTGAATGCCTCATCCTAGTCCTCACTGAAAAATTGGATTTAAAAACCGTGTTTAATACAAGTCACTTGATCATTTTGTCACATAGATATAGGATTTCACCTTTTGGACCTGTTCTAGCCATGATAGAAAATTCAATACTGGAGATAATTTCCATAGTGAAACACAGTGGTTCAAATTAGCAGGGTTCCAATGTTGAAATTGTTTTCACTCAATTATATGTATGTGTGCATATTTACCCAACACAAGGGGTTAAAAGGTAAATTAATCCTTTAAAAAAAGTTATTTTAAACCGGGCACACCCAAAAATGAAAAAAGAGCAATTTTTTTTACCATATTGCAAAACAGCTGAAACGCTTAACCTCTGAGAATGTTCATTTAAAAGTGGATTTGCAGTACAGTCTACATTAATCTGGCCACGACCTGAACTTTATGGTGTTGGAAAGAAAAGAAACCAAGCTTGAATGTGAACTGCTAGAGGATACTTGTGCTTTTGTCCACTTACTGCTAGCATTTCATTCCCTTCATCCTTTGTCCTAACCACCCTAACACCCCACCTAATACCCAACCCTAAACCCTTCACCTATAGAAGATAAAGTTGGAATCAAGACTAATGGAAATTTAACATTCTTTTCTGTGAGTCTCAGAAATAATGTGATGCTTTTTCTATGTGTCTCTCTTTGCAGAGGTTTAGTTGCATTTCTCTGGTAAACGTCCCAAAATCTAACACTTGAAGTTGATTTGACTGAAGGCAGTGGGCTTTAATTAAAACCACCTCAATACATGGGGTCAAAGGTCATCAAACAGATAGCCCACAAACCTTCGGGCTTGTTATAATTGTTACATAAAAAGGAAATTGTCTTTAAGTTTTCATTGATAGATTGGCCTTCAATCCAAAACCCCATCTGTAAAGTTTCGACGCCGATATTTCAATGCCGTTTTGATGCGAGAGCTACAAACGTGATTTGTAAGCTCCATAGAGTTTACTCTGTAAAATTAATATTGGTTAGACCAAAATGGGGCACCCCCCTTTTTTTTTTTTTTTTTGTTTTAGCTCATACTTCCAAACCAAATCCTTTGGCCTCAGAGTTCACAGGATAAATGAGAAAACTAGTAGCTTCTGGATACCAAAATGTTGAACACTGTCCGGTAAAATCTGGCGCTTCTGGGGACGAGGCTATTCTGCGATCGGGCCATGGACCGTTAAAAGTATTAGAAAATGAAGCCAGAATTGTATTAAATTTTCAAGTACTTGAACCAGGCCGTTTGACCCCCTTTAACTTTGTGCTGGGGTGGTGAGAGGACTTTCATTTAATATCAAAAACTGTAGCATTCTTGGTACCTACTAATTTCCAAATAAAAAAAACTGTTGAAACCAAAATTTGAATCTTACATTGATTGGGGGTCATTAGACGACACTGATTGATTATGGAATACCTACCTATTTGGTTCTCACTTAAATTGATATTGACTTTTTAATTAGAAATTGGGGTCAGGTACGTTGCTCAATTGTTACCAGAGTGAGGGGATGTATATGTGGTGAACAATACAGAAAAGATCAGTACCTCAATTCAGCTTTTTGCTGTAGGGGCAAAACCCAATCTCCTTTTCCTTGTAAAATGTTAAAAAGTGGACTTCACTTCCACGCTACAATCTCGGTCGAAATGTGTTGGACCACGCTGGGCTGCCTTTTGCCACGATTATTTGCCGTACTTCTCTTAAAGAGATATAGGACAATAGTCAACTTGGGTTGGGAGGCTTGGAGCATTCTATATTCATGCACCCCTCCCTATCCCCACAAATTCAATTGTGGGGTTCTTGTAGGGTTGCAAGAACAATATTCAGGATTCAAACATTGTCCGGGGGGGGGGGGGGGGGGGGGGGGGGGGAGGGGAATTTTGAAGTAGGCAAATGAAAAGGGTTCAAACACCTTTGACCGAGATGTAGTCAGCATGTTTATTGAACGTGGTACTATGGCCGGAGCTTGTTAATAATAGAAGGGGGCAAAACACTGATATAGGAAAGTGGTATGGGTTTGCACACAGCCTCTTAGCACCCCCCCCACCACCATTTCGTTCTCTCCAACATTCCTGGAAATCCACCCAGTTGGAGTATAAGTCAGGTATTAACGCGCCCTTTGGGAAAATTTCCAAAAAATTCTGAAAAAATTTTAGTTCCAAAGCCTGCAAATTCCTTCCTAAGATCCTACTTTGAGAGACAAAAAATCAGTTTCCAAGCCCT
This sequence comes from Ophioderma brevispina, assembly GCA_023653785.1. Classification (NCBI taxonomy): domain Eukaryota; kingdom Metazoa; phylum Echinodermata; class Ophiuroidea; order Amphilepidida; family Ophiodermatidae; genus Ophioderma; species Ophioderma brevispina. The sequence goes on along the minus strand of JAMKCH010002630.1, from coordinate 12,134 downwards.
TACTTTGGAAAATAAGGCAGCACTATAATTCCTATCTGAAACAACTAGGGAGCCCCTCCCCTCCACATACGAATATAGTATGCTTATGAATGTACAGATAATAAAAACAACCCTCAGGTGTGGCAATGAATACTAATGTCGGATTTGAATCCTGATAAGACCATGCAACAGTCGTTTTTGATCTCATAAATGGCATATAACTACACACAATTTGTAGAGTACATGCGTAGATGTTAAAAATTTATTGCTGTGCTTTGCCGGGTGAATATGGTATAATAAAAACACCTAAATGTTAAATGTTAAATGGTTTTTTACGAAGGGTGGGCCTATGACACGATTTCTAGCAGAATTCTATGATGATGCGAAACTCAATTCAATGCACGCGAGGATCAAAGTAAATGATACAACCCGAGAAGGAACGTGATAAAATATTAATTATATATATCTATATAATATGTATCAATTACTTTCTCGGGTGTATCATTACTTGATCCTCGCGTTTGCATTGAATTGAGTTTCGCAATCGCATAGATTCTGATAGGAAAATAGTGCATCATAGGCCCACCCTTCAAAAATATTATAATTACGGCCGCTTGAAATCTGAAATAAAAGAACTGCAATACTTCGCGCTCGTTCCTCTGGATCCACGTAAACACAGTCCTCTGTGGCCAGTGGTATTCTCACACCTAGATCGCGGGAGGTGGGTTTTGAGACCATGTCGTTTTCGTCTTTATTTAATCTGTGCTCACCAGTTTCACATGTTCGGTTAAAAAATGTAAGGTTTGGTGTTTGTGTGTCATCATATTCTAATTAGCACGGATGTCAAAAGGGATTCCCGTTACCTGTCGCCTTTGTATTCACGATATAAGAATTACTTGTAGAATTATGATGCTTGTCACGTGCCATGTATGGAGCTAGCACTGATAACAAGCGTACTTAAGGTTCACAATGTGAAGAGCCCGCATCGTTCAAACGGCTTTGCTGGCTTTGAAGCCGTCTGGAGGGAACTGTGCTAGTAGTAGTATATTTGAAAATTCTTAAACAGCTGTGAAACATGTAAGCAATTTCAATTGGCTGATGCCAGGGTTCAATTCGATTAATTGAACCCAGGGAGTCGCGCTGCGTATTGGTTATTTTTAGGTTGAAAGATCGCGTCCATACCGCGTTTGCTACTTCGCGCGCTCATGCCAACGTTGCGTCTTGTTGGGTATGAATCTTGCGTTCAGCGGGTGTTGATTGTTTTCAATGGCGTGGGGGCAGTCCTTTTGTTGTATTTAAGCCGTTAAAGTATCCCGAAATGGGTTAAAGATGACCTTAAATGATAATTGCTGTTAAGAATGAGAATAAAGTAGGTTTTGGGAACCGGAACCCTCTTTACGACGAATTGAACCCTCGACACCCATTTTTGTTTTTTTGCGTGGAAATAACTCGGCCTAACGGCCATCGTTCTTCCACTTAAAATACTGGTATCGCCTTGGGTCAATTCGTCGTACAGAGAATACCGTTCCCAAATCATCCCTTATTCTCTAAATCTGAGGTGGTGCTTTTTTGGCTGCCCACTGCTCCTTACGGCCTATGCTTGTAGCCGGGATGTTTGTCTCACATTATGATTGTGTCATCTGCAAGAATGCCAAGGCACCTAGGGGTTAATCTGGCATGTTCTGTGGGTCAAAATGTTAACCCTTATGTTTGCCTCCATATTAAGTTCCGTAGGGCCTACGATGATGTAACTTGTTGGAAAGGAGGGGTTGGGTTGGGGCGACATGTTGTGACCTCAAATGTGACCTTGGTGACCTATGTGGACCTTTGGCAAGGTCACAATTTTCACCTTAAAATTTAGGCAAGCTTTGTGAGTTCCGTAAGGGGCTCGATGAATGTAACTTGAATGGAAAGGAGGGGGTGGGGTGACCTGTTTGGTGACCTCAAATGTGACCTTTGGGCCCTCATTCACAACCGCACGGCAGAACGACACTTTATGTTTTGAAGAACAAAAATCGGTGACACTCCCGTGACTTGAATTTTGAACATTTTAGGGAACATTCTATATTTTATGGAATTATAAATAAAATTTAAACTAAATTTTATATTGATGAAGGGGTTATAATGAGAAAAATGCGAACTTTATTGTCCAATAACCCAAATCTCAATTTTGATTGCTAAAGTGGAGGGACTTAGGTTGCCCGATTGGGCCGGCCAATTATAATATTTAAAAATGCAGTTCTGAATTGAGTTGTTCTTTCAACAGATGGTATAATAGGAGTTGATAAACAAAGATAGGATTATGAATGGGGTTTGTAATATGCCTGAACACTTAAATTGAGAGGTCAATAAGAATTATAATTACATTTTATTATGACATTATTATTTAAAAGTTGAAGCAACAACCACATGTTCATGGATGTGACTTGGAAATTCATTCCTCATTGGTTTTGAATTTGATCAGCAGACTGCCTCAAAGGAATGAAGGCATTAATTGATGCCGTTTGTGCCAAAACCAGGATTATGTTAAAATTATTATATCAAACCATTATTTATGAGCCGTTCTATCCAGTCCCTTTGTATTGGCGCATAGAAATCCTCTGATATTAACATTGAAATTTTCTCAGCAGTGGTATTTTGATATCATGGCTTCGTTCACATTGACTCATTCCTTTGAACATAGATTAACAACATTTTGTGTTGTCTGCCAACACTATTGGACTAATTTTCCAAAAAAAACAGAATCCCATTGTTCAATGTGTTAAATAAAATCTTAAGTTATACATACACCTCCACCTGCCACAGTGCACGATGCACGAGCAAACACATTCACATGCTTGGATCCATACACCCTACACTAAACGTCCCACACAGATGTCGCACATAAACCCTCGTCCACACCATACACAACCACCCCACAAACACCCACCCACCCTCACACGCACATGCCACACAGGAAGGTTGCACCATGCACACACAAACACATCCACACAAACTAAATGAACACATGTAACATGCCACCCAAACAATGCATACAACACCAGCACCACGATATGCATACAAAAAACACATGGGCACACAACAAACAATGCCACACACACACATGCATAGTGTAAATGTCCACGTGGAACCGTAACAAAGATAAAGTCATCCAACCTGATAAATCAATTGTGGATCTTGATTTTTTAGGTGCAGGACTAATGACTATTTTTAAACATTACATGTACAGTATTACAAAGAATATTCTTGGCAGTTTGAAGTAATACAAAATGTTTGCATAAAGGGTACTCAAAACCGCTATTGTGATGATCGCTGGAAAGGGTTTATTTTAAGGTATCCTACTTTGAACAAGGTGTTATGTTTGAACTGCTGGAACTGTCAAGTGTTTAAAATCACACCAGCCCTTGTCTAATGGAATATCGTTCAAATAATGGCCCAACAAATTCAAGGTTCTACTGTGGTGTTTACTGGGGGTTTTTAAGGCATTCCTGTAACTGCCCTAAAGTTTTATTTTTTGTGGTGGTTTTATTTTCATTTTCACGAATGTTGCAATCAATTTGGAACAGAGGCTTTTTATTAGCTTGGCATGGGACTATTTTTACCCGATGGTCCCCTACTTTTTGCTCCCAGTGGGACCCGAAAAATGGGACCCGGCCGTTTCTTCTTTTCCCTACTATTGTTCCTGGGTCAAGGTAAACCCTTGAGTCAAAAAAAAAACAAACTTATTTTTCATTATTAAGGATACTGAAGACCAATTTTCTTTCACCAAACTTACTCTGCCATATAGTAAAATATAGAGTTATGAATTCCAGTACTGCCTGCTTCTTAATTTCCAACTTGTAATGAACACTGGTTCTTGAAAATTATAAGCCAGAAGCTGTTTTTTTAAAGGATTTTGGCTCCTGGTCCTGTTGTTGACTTACTAACAGCCCTGACTGTTTAAAGGTATTAGTAAAAGAGCACAAAAATGTTAGACAAGTCAAAATATTGTAAAATTGATGCAAGGTGCACTGTCTTTCTCTTTAATATCTAATATAATCTTTAATTCCAAATTCAAAAAATGAAAATATTGACATCTAAATACAATATCAAGTTTTAGTGTTGGAATGCGTGTAGACGATGCGCTTGTGCATTTCTAAATTGAAGCATCCAAGTTCAAAATCAGTGGGGATACGATGGTTAGCAGTTCCCACGTTTAAGCCAGTTTTATATCCAGAAAAACCACACACTGGTTGAGTGGACACTATTAAAAATGCAAAATGCAATATTTTATCTCATTTGAGATAAATCTATTTGAACCCTAACCGGTCTGAGAGATGCCCATAGGTAATTTTGATTAATATGTTTGCCTATTTGTGCCTATTGGGCTCTATACTGTGTTCAGTGTAAGGTGGAACATGACTCCATTCTTTTGCCACTTATATTTTACACATTTTGTCGGAGGAGAGGATCCAAGTTGTGCCAGAATACAGTATAGCTACTATATTATATTTACCCTAGGGTTGCATTATGACCTTATCTTCCCTAGTGTTACCTCAATGTACTTTATCAAAAGTCATGTTTCATATTGTAGTGAACACACTATAGGTACATTTAGGTGCCTTCCCATGCCTCTCGGGCAGTTAGGCTCAGGGAGATGTAAACAAGATGACTGAAAGGCAAAAAAAAAAGCATGAGTGCCTTATATTGTTTGGTCATTTAGTGATTATTTTTTTTTTACCGATGCATGCCTACTGGGTAATATAGTTCATGTAAGAACTTGTAGGTAATTTATGGAATCAAGAAAGAAAACGGAAAAAGTGAAAAATGTCTCACCAGCTCTGGTCTGACTTCTCTACTATCTTTTGTAAGTTGCAGGTTTGACATGTGTTTGGCATGAATTAATGCCTCTCAGTTTTATGTAGCAATCTCTTACTGAATAAAAAATAATAAACTGAACAGCAGCTGGAGCAGTGCTAAACCAAGTAACCATTCATGGAAAACCTGAATGTAATCTCTCATATTTAAAAGCCAGTCATATGTATGATTAATTACAAAATAAGTTTATATTTTAAGCCCCTCTTCTTTGCAGAGCTTCAGAGAATTTTCAGGAAGTGAAGTTGATTTTGAAAGGCGGCGGTAGTATAAATCCTGTACCGTCAAATCAATAGAGTGGAACAAGTCTCCTTTTGGGTGCAGATCTGTATAATTTGAGGGTTTAGGGCATAAAGCCCTATCTGCAATAGCTGCCACGTGTTCGATTGGGCAGGTATAACACTTAATAACAACACAACTGACAAGTGGCAGCTTTTGCAGATGGGGCCTTCTTGCACTAAAACCCTCAAATTATTACTCAGGAAAACATTTATCTCTGCCACTTCACCTTTTTGTTGTGGACATAACTGGTTGAGAGTCCCCAGTTTGGCTGACTCTGAGATGCCTTTACCCACGGACAGGTAGAATTCTACTCCGGCATTGTGGCAGTGGATTCTCAGACCAGTAAAGGCTGTTGATTGTTAACTGTAGCAATGAAAAGAATGCTTTTTGCCTAAATCACAATCCTTGTTCTCTCTTGCGTGACCTTACCTGACCTTTACAAACTTTGTTGAACTTTAAGAGTCAGTTCAATTACAGAGTTATCTATATACAGTCTATTCAATTAGGGGTATCTGTGTGTCTTTGTAGTTGTGATCAATGCTGCCGGTGACTTACAATATGTTTATTTTTGCCAGACATGAATCTTCAGAAAGTTCAGATGGGACCATGTGTAGCCCTAGTTTTCCCAGCATGAATTCATGTCATTTGAATTAACTCAATAAAAAAATTAGCTTCTCATCCAGGTGTTTGCAAAAAGGCAGGAAGTGTGGCTTTTGGGTCAAATAGGCCTACTCATTGTTAACATACGATTTACAAGTTATTATGTGTCAGAGAAGAGTCTTTCTATTCATCCATGCCGTTAAAGCAATATTAGCATATTTTGTTAAAGGGCGCCCCCATTTTTCAAAAGGTTGGAGATTTTTACACGGTTGCATGGTAACTGGCTAGTAAACTATACCGTGAATGGTTAAGCCTCGAAAATTTCTCTCTGTGTCACACACGAAGTAAGTTTGTACTAGAATAATTATTCTCGTGGATCCCCGCTAATAATCACATCAAACGGCGCGAAAACGGCCTTCCCTTTGAAATAGCCGGAATAGCGCCATGTAACGGTCTACCGCTCATCCATAGTTTTTTAATAGTTCGGGCAAGTCAAGTTATAGTTATTGGTCTTCGGGTGCCTATTTTCACATGGACTGACCGAAACGTATCATTTCAGCTCTGCCGTTAGGTCCACTCTAGGGATCCATTCTAATTACAAAATCGCTATTTTGTGATAATAACCCATTTTTTAGCATTCGCGTTCGCAGGTATAGTTTCCTAGACAATTACCAACGTAACGTGCAAAAATATCAAATTTTGAAAAATTGGGGGCGCTCTTCAAAAAATGTGCCAATATTGCTTTAATAACAAATGATATACCAAGAAAATTAAGACCCCCCCCCCAAAAAAAGGGGTAGATGGTTATGGGTAAAGGTTCTTTGTATGGTGGATCTTAAAGTCAACATGTAATCATTTAAAAGTTGTTTTGAATTAGGCCTGCATCTCATTCCTTGTTATTACCCTGATTGCAGGGGATTAATCCAATAATCTGATTAGATCTGACTTAATCTGATCTTGATCCACTCTGGTTAATGTCTGTAATTATTGAAATTGAGTTTTATTGCCATAGATCATTATCAGTTGCCTTCAAATTAAAGTATAGGGGCATGTAAAAATTGGCATATTGGCCTTAAAAAAATAAGTTGTTTATGCAGCACCTCAGGTCTGGTAACTTCCAAGTATTTGGAACATGCCCAAAATAGAGCTCTTAAATTTTGAAATCCGTATGCCTCTAGCATACTTACTTGTGGAATTACTGTCCATGAGAAAAAAAATAGCCTTTAGTGAGTCCACATGCACATGTGCACGTACACACAAGTGCATGCACACACAAATACACACAAACACATACACACAGGGTTTGTCTTCAAAATTTTATCCATTTTGTGTTATTCCGTGCATTTTTAAAAATAAATTTTGAAAACTTTCTAGTTCAAGCTTTTTCAAGAACATTCATCCACTAAAATCAGTATTTCAAAAAGGCTTTGCTTTAAAAAAAATAGCCTTTAGTGAGTGCACATGTGCACACACACACAAGTGCATGCACACACAAATACACACACACACACAAATACACACAAACACACACATACACACAGGATTTGTCAAAATTTTTTTATCCATTTTGTGTTACTGCGTGCATTTTTAAAAATAAATTTTGAAACCTTTCTAGTTCAAGCTTTTTCAAGAACATTCATCCACTAAAATCAGTATTCCAAAAGGTCTCCTGGATGATGTTGTAATTCATCCTTGTCAATGGATAGTTCATCTTTTATTGGTTTGGTATCTGATCATAAATCCATTTCCATTAGCATGCCTATCAGTTTCGCTTGTGCCGTGAGTGAAGCCAAGTAAGATGTGTAGTTGATATCATTTTTGGACTATTAATAAATAGTCCTATGCTATCACGTAGAAGAATCTAGCGTGTTTGCCGTTGCTTAACGCCCTACTAGTTTTTAACCATCAATTCATTAACCATCAATTCATTGAATTGATGGTTATTGCGATCGAGAGCGGCGTGTTTTAATGTCCGCTCTTATTTTCTCTACTAGTCGGCCGTTTATTTGCATTTACTGACAAAAAGCTGCCTGTGGGAGTCAGACACATGGGAATCTCGTGTTGGATTGATTTTCTAAATTTCACAAGTGACGGGAGTCCGTTTGGGTAACTTTTGTATCTTTTGTCAAGTTTGGACATATTTGATGCCGCGCTTGTCGGCTTTCTTACTGAATGCTTTTTGTTTATGTGTGCACTATTTAACCCGGGTTTTCTAGTGGGGTTCTTCGGGCCGCAAATGACATGGGGATCGTGTTTACCATATCTAACCAAGCAGCAAGGATTACCAGGACTGAGGCAAAATGCAAGGCCAGTTCATTTGACTTAGTAGATTTAGTGTCACTAACCCTGGATGAAGGTCGCCGATTAATAAGATGATAAAAGAGTTGTTTTACTTGAGCTCAAACTTAAGTTAAGTGATACTCGGGGTATTTTGCAACCAATCAAGTCACAAAAAAAAGTACGAAGAGAGACCCAATTTGCCTACTTTAGAACTGCAAAATATCAAAATCCGACCATAGCATTAAGGTATGTGGTATCGTCCTTTGTTGAAGGCAGGCCTTTTTTCCATTCTGGGCATTTAGTTATCGACTATGCAATGTTTATGGTATAGGCTGGATGACAAGTGGGTTTGTTGGGTTTTCGACTGCAAAGTGTATAATTTTTAGTTTATATATATTGGTTTATTTGGAGGTGTTGGAAAATTTTTGGTGTAAGCTGAGAAACCTTATCTGGTTTTCATTATTAGTTTCTTGTTGGAACTTTTTTCGACATGAGGACATTGCGACAATGCATACCATGCCCCGCGTGGCTGTCCTCTAAGCGATGTTCCACCACGTTGACCGTTTTAAGTCAAGCACGTTGGAACTGTTGAAAGCCGGGTCTGGAATTTATAAGTAGTCTTTGAAAGTTGACGACACCTTTAATATATTACATTTTTCTAGATATAAATATTCGATTATCATATGATAACAAAAGAGGGTAATCCACTTGCGACAGCAGTGGACATACTGCGGAATATTTTTAATAACCCTTACACTGGGATAATATATTCGATTGCGAGTTGAGACGACAAACACGCTTGCCTTTGACGGGTTTTAGATATTACTTTTGTTTCGCGGTGCTCCACTAAATAATTGGCCTAACATTCGACTTTTACCTTGAATATCCCGCGTCGTTGAAAAGAGGAAAATGTTGAAATAAGTGGCGGTAAGCAGATCAATACTAAGCGGAAATCTTGAACACATCTGCCAGAAATTCCTTACATTTTGACTAGGAATATCCTAAAATCGTTCAAAAGAGACATTTTTCATAGTACCCCTATTTTTTGATCGAGGATATCCCTCAAAGGTGGCCTGAACATACGAAAAGTGTATACCGGTAGATACATTTTTGTAAACCCGTAAAACCCGACTATTTTTCTTTGCTACCATTTATGACTGACTCATATCTATATCCTTATTAATGTGTTTTAACCAAGCGTCAATGTCTGCGGTGAAAAGAGACTCATACGATTGTTACCGATTGCCGCAATACAGAGCATTGTAGGCATTGCCGTGGGAACCTGTGTGTGAATGTAAACTGTTTTTAGTGTACATTTTGCCGTTACCTCACACGTATATCAAAAAATCACTGACCCAAGACCTCATATTGAGTATACATAGAGTGGCCGCTAATGACCCTGTTAATGGCCTTTTACCCCATTTTGTCAATTTATAATAAACACTTTCGCACTAAAATTGCTATGACAAACAAGGACCACTGGTACAGGACTTTTACTGGTATTCGCAGAATGACCTATGGTGACCCACGTGCCCTTTTTCCCTCTTCGTTGGGCCCATGTGACCTTTGGACCCCAATGGGTCAAAACTATATTTACTAAAAAATCAACTTTGTGGGTCTTGTGGTTTGTCGGCTATGCGTTTGCCGTACTTTAACATACGGAGATATGACATTTTGGTGTGGTGGTAGGCTCCACTTACTAGGGTTTTTGTGGTAAGATTTGGGGGTCATGTGTTTTGGTCAAGGTTCATTCAGGGGTCTGGAAAAGGGATGGTGTTTTGTTGACATCACACGTATAGGCCACCTACAATTTTAAGAAATAGTAACACTTGTTGGCAAAAAGATAATAGTCTTTACAAAGTTCATTAAAGAGCACAAGAATTATTAAAGTCTACAGAGTCTGTTCAAATGGGTTCTGACTAGTGCTGTGACGTGTCAACGTTTAAAAAACTTTTAACAACTAACGAAGGGTCACTACAAACACGTTTGAAAATTCCTACCCGTTTACAGTACACTGCCCACCCCTACTAATTTTTTTCAGTATTAATTTTAATTGCTGAATTCAATTTTCACAATTCCCGCCGTCAGTGAAAAGTAAGTTTACAGTTTCCATGATCTCCTAAATGGTTTTCCGACTTTTCGGAACTGGGAATCCCCCGTTTACAGTTCTGTACGTGAATGTAGCGACTTAGTCCGATACCCGCATAATAACCTGCCCCAATTAAACGCGGTGCTTTTCATAACCGAGGGATCTATATTACCCGGATCTCCAAAACGGTAAAAGGCATCTCCCAGTGATCTGTGTTTGGGATCTTTGAACGCAATTCTTAAGTGGCGCAAGTGGTGCCTTACTTAGACTGGGGGCCAAGACAGGTTTGTACAGGGGTCCAAAATTTAAATTATCCAAACATGTTTGAAAAGTATACCATGTAATATTGTCCTCATCACAAGATCAGGAAAGTATAGTTTGTACTCTATACAAAACGTAACTTTTAAGAGTTATAGGCTAAAAAACCCGCAAAAATCAATAAAAGTCATTTCAGTTGTACAGGGTCAAGTTAAAATGCTCCCTTTAGATAAAAAATGGTGCAAATTATGGATGGAGCTTTCAGGATTAAATAAGGACTATTTTTTGACTGTCTAAATACACGAATCCGACGGGGTAGCCTCGAAAGGACACCCTCTATGTCGCCGGCATTACTGGGGGGCATCCGTCCCACAACCCATGACACAGGACACACACGCCGCATATTGCTTAACGAACGAAATAATAAGCCCATCATCATGATAATAAGAATTTACAACCAACCTTGTGGTTTGCAATTGTTACAAATTTTCACCGTTTATTTCCATGGATTATGGAAGGATGATGTCAGGGACTGGCCTAAACTGGAATTCCAGGGCACGTGTCTTACTTTTTTTGTAAAAATTGAAGGGTATCTCGCCCACTTTGCGTGACTAGAAATGAACGCTTATGGTTAGAATACTTGTTAAAAATTGGTAATATAAAAATATTAACAAAAAAACAAAAATTTTCGTAAAATTCAAACATCCAGACAAAAATAAGTAACATAGCATGTTGATTATTCCGTGTACGTGAAAACTTGATAGTTCCCAAAGACCGCTCGTATTTGCTGAAAAACGTGACATCTTTCCGATGCGGGTTGTTGGGGTTTTATAAAGGACACTTCCGTGCCAATGTGATCGTTTCTGAGATCTGAACAAAATTAGTCTCGTTTGTGCATGGAATTTGCATACGCCTTTACTATACGTACACGTGAAATGACCGGGAGTTACAATGTTGGTTGAATTTAACTGAGAATGGATACGATTGATTGTTGCATTTGTGTCATTAGCGAGTGAATTCTCACGCAGTTCGTTTCCATTTTTGTAACTTTTATCACTATTTGTGTAGCCAAGAAATTTTTACATTTTTTCCTGAGCCGCCCTGATTATATACAAATGGATACCAGTGAACTAGTGTTGGTTTTTGCCGCTCAAAAACTGATCAAAATTATCGCTTCTTTGTGGTACCGTACAACGTAAAACGCGGTGTAATAACGAAATGCCAAAGATGCCCCCAGTCATGGCGATGGTGAGTGCGCCCCCACGGCGTAGGGACCGATAATAGTCGCCGCGTATTCGTTTATAGCCATGACAATGTATAGGGGGCATGATTATAAGCCGTCATGAATATCCAAGTTTTGATCCCCCAAAGGATCGATACCGCCGTGATAAAATCTATATTACCTCTAAAACATAGAGATTGTGCTAAGTAATCTTCATTGAGCTCTTCGCTGTTTACATTCATTGGAAATTCCCAAGAGCGTAAACTTACTAACCGTGTTCTTAATAAAAGTCCGTCTCTGTCGATCCAAAAATGCTTGTGTTGTGTTTATTTTATATCAGTAAATATAGTCATGAACACTATTTTCATGATTATAAGCCATCAGAATATCCAACGTTTTGATCCTACTATAAAACCCAGAGCCTACCGCCTTGATAAAACATAGAGATTGTGCTAATTAAAAATTCTGAATTCTCATCGCGGTTTACATACATTGTGAATTCCCAAGAGCGTAAGACACGGTCCCTCATGAATGACCCTATTCATTTCCCTGGTGCTTGATGATTGCGTG